>CAUDMG010001904.1:197500-208669 GCA_958450375.1 Homarus gammarus
AACGTAGTGTAGTAACTCCCTCCCAGATGGTGTTAGGAGGGACCTCACGTGGTGTAGTAGTTCCCTCACAGATGGTGTTATGAGGGGCCTCGCGTGGTGTAGTAATTCCCTCACAGATGGTGTTATGAGGGGCCTCAGGTGGTGTAGTAATTCCCTCACAGATGGTGTTATGAGGGGCCTCACGTGGTGTAGTAATTCCCTCACAGATGGTGTTATGAGGGGCCTCACTTGGTGTAGTAATTACCTTACAGATGGTGTTATGAGGGGCCTCACGTGGTGTAGTAATTCCCTCACAGATGGTGTTATGTGAGTGAGGTGTGGTTCCAGGCCTTCCTATAGTAGACGGATTAACACATCACTGGTTGTTGGGTCTCACGGGCTGTTTTCACTGGGTACCTGGGACCTCACTGTGTGAAGGTTAACTTGGGTACTACTGTTACTGTTGAGTTGTTCTCACTGACTTAAGCACTGTTCACCACTGTTCACCTCTGTTTAACACTGGTTCCATTCCTTTCCTAAATGAAATAGTAATAGTAATAGTGTGTGTGTGTGTGTGTGTGTATGTGTGTGTGTGTGTATGGAATTATTTCCAGTGTGTGTGTGTGTGTGTGTGTATGGATTTAATACCAGTGTGTGTATGTGTGATAATAATAATAATAATAATAATAATAATTAACGGTTTTTTGAAAAAGTTCTGCATCCCGAAGGCTGAAAATATACATTGGACATGAATGACTTATTACATACATTGGTGGTTTAACAAAAGCCTTCATTAGAGAAAGTTAAAGGAACATACAGTGAACATCCAGGTTTATGTAGGTGTTGAACAGCAAACTCGTAGTGTAGTAACTCTCTCCCAGATGGTGTAAGGAGGGACATGATGTGGTGTAGTAATTCCCTCACAGATGGTGTTATGAGGGGCCACACGTGTAGTAATTCCCTCACAGATGGTGTTATGAGGGGCCTCACGTGGTGTACGAATTCTCTCACAGATGGTGTTATGAGGGACCTGACGTGGTGTAGTAATTCCCTCACAGATGGTGTTATGAGGGGCCTGACGTGGTGTAGTAATTCCCTCACAGTTGGTGTTGTGAGTGGCATGACGTGGTGTAGTAATTCCCTCACAGATGGTGTTATGAGGGACCTCATGTGGTGTAGTAATTCCTTCACAGATGGTGTTATGAGGGACTTGACGTGGTGTAGTAACTCCCTCACAGATGGTGTTATGAGGGGCATCACGTGGTGTAGTAATTCCCTCACAGATGGTGTTATATGAGTGAGGTGTGGTCCCAGGCCTTCCTATCGTAGACGGATTAGAACATCGTTGGTTGTTGGGTCTCAGGGGCCGTTATCACTGGGTACCTGGGACCTCACTGTGTGAAGGTTAACTTGAGTACGACTGTTACTGTTGAGTTGTTCTCACTGACTTAAGCACTGTTCACCAATGTTCACCTCTGTTTAACACTGGTTCCATTCCTTTCCTAAATGAAATTGTAACTTCTGGCGAGAACTTGTTGATATTCCTGTGGGGAGAAGTGGTTCAGGGGAGGGAGTTGGTATGGGCCAACTTAACAGTTGACCTGGCTGCTCCGGGAGCAGCGCCAGGTACGTCTTGACCCTTCCGTGTGTGTGTGTTCGGTGTTTGTGTGTGTGTGTGTGTGTGGAGTTATTACGAGTGTGTGTGTGTGTGTGGAGTTATTACCACTCTGTATGTGTGTGTGTATGTGTATGTGCGTGTGTGTGTGTGGAGTTATTTCCAGTGCGTGTGTATGAGTGAGTGAGTGTGTGTTTGTTTGGAGTTATTTCCAGTGTGTGTGTGTGTGTGTGTGTGTGGAGTTATTACCAGTGTGTCTGTGTGTGTGTGTGTGTGTGTGTGTGTGTGTGTGGAGATATTACTAGTGTGTGTGTGTGTGTGTGTGGAGTTATTACGAGTGTGTGTGTGTGTGGGTGTGGGGAGTTATTACCACGGTGTATGTGTGTGTGTTTGTGTATGTCCGTGTGTGTGTGTGTGGAGTTATTTCCAGTGCGTGTGTATGAGTGAGTGAGTGTGTGTGTGTGTGTATGTGGAGTTATTACCAGTGTAATAATAATAATAATAATAATAATTGACGGTTTATTGAAAAAGTTCTGCAGCCCAAAGGCTGAAAATATACATTGGACATAAATGACTTATTACATACATTGGTGGTTTAACAAAAGCCTTCATTAGAAAAAGGTAAAGGAACATAAAGTGAACATACAGATTAATGTAGGTGTTGAACAGCAAACTCGTAGTGTAGTAACTCCCTCCCAGATGGTGTTAGGAGGAACTCACGTGGTGTAGTAGTTCCCTCACAGATGGTGTTATGAGGGGCCTCACGTGGTGTAGTCATTCCCTCACAGATGGTGTTATGAGGGGCCTCACGTGGTGTAGTAATTCCCACACAGATGGTGTTATGAGGGGCCTCACGTGGTGTAGTAATTCCCTCACAGATGGTGTTATGAGGGGCCTCACGTGGTGTAGTAATTCCCTCACAGATGGTGTTATGAGGGGCCTCACGTGGTCTAGTAATTCCCTCACAGATGGTGTTATGCGGGGCCTCACGTGGTGTAGTAATTCCCTCACAGATGGTGTTATGAGGGGCCTCACGTGGTGTAGTAATTCCCTCACAGATGGTGTTATGAGGGGCCTCACGTGGTGTAGTAATTCCCTCACAGATGGTGTTATGAGGGGCCTCACGTGGTCTAGTAATTCCCTCACAGATGGTGTTATGCGGGGCCTCACGTGGTGTAGTAATTCCCTCACAGATGGTGTTATGAGGGGCCTCACGAGGTGTAGTAACTCCTTCACATATGGTGTTATGAGGGACCTAATGTGGTGTAGTAATTCTCTCACAGATGGTGTTATATGAGTGAGGTGTGGTCCCAGGCCTTCCTATCATAGACGGATTAACCCATCGCTGGTTGTTGGGTCTCAAGGCCGTTATCACTGGGTACCTTGGACCTCACTGTGTGAAGGTTAACTTGGATACGACTGCTACTGTTCAGTTGTTCTCACTGACTTAAGCACTGTTCACCAATGTTCACCTCTGTTTAACACTGGTTCCATTCCTTTCCTAAATGAAATAGTAACTTCTGGCGAGAACTTGTTGATGTTCCCGTGGGGAGGAGGGTTCAGCGGAGGGAGTTGGTATGGGCCAACTTAACAGTTGACCTGGCTGCTCCAAGAGGAGCGCCAGGTAAGTCTTGACCCTTCGGTGGTCAAGGATGTAGTGTGTGTGTGTGTGTGTGTGTATCTGGAGTTATTACCAGTGTGTGTGTGTGTGTGTGTGTGTGGAGTTATTACCAGTGTGTGTATGTGTGTGTGTGTGTAATAATAAATATAATAATAATTGACGGTTTATTGAAAAAGTTCTGCAGCCCGAAGGCTGAAAATATACATTGGACATAAATGACTTATTACATGCATTGGTGGTTTAACAAAAGCCTTCATTAGAAAAAGGTAAAGGAACATAAAGTGAACATACAGATTAATGTAGGTGTTGAACAGCAAACTCGTAGTGTAGTAACTCCCTCCCAGATGGTGTTAGGAGGAACTCACGTGGTGTAGTAGTTCCCTCACAGATGGTGTTATGAGGGGCCTCACGTGGTGTAGTCATTCCCTCACAGATGGTGTTATGAGGGGCCTCACGTGGTGTAGTAATTCCCACACAGATGGTGTTATGAGGGGCCTCACGTGGTGTAGTAATTCCCTCACAGATGGTGTTATGAGGGGCCTCACGTGGTGTAGTAATTCCCTCACAGATGGTGTTATGAGGGGCCTCACGTGGTGTAGTAATTCCCTCACAGATGGTGTTATGAGGGGCCTCACGTGGTCTAGTAATTCCCTCACAGATGGTGTTATGCGGGGCCTCACGTGGTGTAGTAATTCCCTCACAGATGGTGTTATGAGGGGCCTCACGAGGTGTAGTAACTCCTTCACATATGGTGTTATGAGGGACCTAATGTGGTGTAGTAATTCTCTCACAGATGGTGTTATATGAGTGAGGTGTGGTCCCAGGCCTTCCTATCATAGACGGATTAACCCATCGCTGGTTGTTGGGTCTCAAGGCCGTTATCACTGGGTACCTTGGACCTCACTGTGTGAAGGTTAACTTGGATACGACTGCTACTGTTCAGTTGTTCTCACTGACTTAAGCACTGTTCACCAATGTTCACCTCTGTTTAACACTGGTTCCATTCCTTTCCTAAATGAAATAGTAACTTCTGGCGAGAACTTGTTGATGTTCCCGTGGGGAGGAGGGTTCAGCGGAGGGAGTTGGTATGGGCCAACTTAACAGTTGACCTGGCTGCTCCAAGAGGAGCGCCAGGTAAGTCTTGACCCTTCGGTGGTCAAGGATGTAGTGTGTGTGTGTGTGTGTGTGTATCTGGAGTTATTACCAGTGTGTGTGTGTGTGTGTGTGTGTGGAGTTATTACCAGTGTGTGTATGTGTGTGTGTGTGTAATAATAAATATAATAATAATTGACGGTTTATTGAAAAAGTTCTGCAGCCCGAAGGCTGAAAATATACATTGGACATAAATGACTTATTACATGCATTGGTGGTTTAACAAAAGCCTTCATTAGAAAAAGGTAAAGGAACATAAAGTGAACATACAGATTAATGTAGGTGTTGAACAGCAAACTCGTAGTGTAGTAACTCCCTCCCAGATGGTGTTAGGAGGAACTCACGTGGTGTAGTAGTTCCCTCACAGATGGTGTTATGAGGGGCCTCACGTGGTGTAGTCATTCCCTCACAGATGGTGTTATGAGGGGCCTCACGTGGTGTAGTAATTCCCACACAGATGGTGTTATGAGGGGCCTCACGTGGTGTAGTAATTCCCTCACAGATGGTGTTATGAGGGGCCTCACGTGGTGTAGTAATTCCCTCACAGATGGTGTTATGAGGGGCCTCACGTGGTGTAGTAATTCCCTCACAGATGGTGTTATGAGGGGCCTCACGTGGTCTAGTAATTCCCTCACAGATGGTGTTATGCGGGGCCTCACGTGGTGTAGTAATTCCCTCACAGATGGTGTTATGAGGGGCCTCACGAGGTGTAGTAACTCCTTCACATATGGTGTTATGAGGGACCTAATGTGGTGTAGTAATTCTCTCACAGATGGTGTTATATGAGTGAGGTGTGGTCCCAGGCCTTCCTATCATAGACGGATTAACCCATCGCTGGTTGTTGGGTCTCAAGGCCGTTATCACTGGGTACCTTGGACCTCACTGTGTGAAGGTTAACTTGGATACGACTGCTACTGTTCAGTTGTTCTCACTGACTTAAGCACTGTTCACCAATGTTCACCTCTGTTTAACACTGGTTCCATTCCTTTCCTAAATGAAATAGTAACTTCTGGCGAGAACTTGTTGATGTTCCCGTGGGGAGGAGGGTTCAGCGGAGGGAGTTGGTATGGGCCAACTTAACAGTTGACCTGGCTGCTCCAAGAGGAGCGCCAGGTAAGTCTTGACCCTTCGGTGGTCAAGGATGTAGTGTGTGTGTGTGTGTGTGTGTGTATCTGGAGTTATTACCAGTGTGTGTGTGTGTGTGTGTGTGTGGAGTTATTACCAGTGTGTGTATGTGTGTGTGTGTGTAATAATAAATATAATAATAATTGACGGTTTATTGAAAAAGTTCTGCAGCCCGAAGGCTGAAAATATGCATTGGACATAAATGACTTATTACATGCATTGGTGGTTTAACAAAAGCCTTCATTAGAGAAAGGTAAAGGAACATACAGTGTACATACAGATTAATGTAGGTGTTGAACAGCAAAAACGTAGTGTAGTAACTCCCTCCCAGATGGTGTTAGGAGGGACCTCACGTGGTGTAGTAGTTCCCTCACAGATGGTGTTATGAGGGGCCTCACGTGGTGTAGTAATTCCCTCACAGATGGTGTTATGAGGGGCCTCACGTGGTGTAGTAACTCCCTCACAGATGGTGTTATGAGGGACCTGACGTGGTGTAGTAATTCCCTCACAGGTGGTGTTATATGAGTGAGGTGTGGTCCCAGGCCTTCCTATCGTAGACGGATTAACAAATCGCTGGTTGTTGTTGGGCCGTTATCACTGGGTACCTGGGACCTCACTGTGTGAAGGTTAACTTGGGTACGACTGTTACTGTTCAGATGTTCTCACTGACTTTAGCAATGTTCACCACTCTACACCTCTGTTTAACACTGGTTCCGTTCCTTTCGTAACTGAAATTGTAACTTCTGGCGAGAACTTGTTGATATTCCGGTGGGGAGGAGGGTTCAGGGGAGGGGGCTGGTATGGGCCAACTTAACAGTTGACCTGGCTGCTCCGAGATGAGCGCCAGGTACGTTTTGACCCTTCGGTGGTCAAGGATGTAGTGTGTGTGTATGTGTGTGTGTGTGTGTGTGGAGTTATTACCAATGTGTGTATGTGTGCTTGTGTGTGTGTGTGTGTGTGTGTGTGTGTGTGTGTGCGTGTGTGTGTGTGTGTGTATGAATCAGTGTGTGTGTGTGTGTGTGTGTGTGTGTGTGTGTGTATATGGAGTTATTACCAGTATGTATGTGTGTGTGTGTGTGTGTGTGTGTGTGTGAGTGTGTGTGAGTGTGTGTGTGTGGAGTTATTTTCAGTGTGTGTGTGTGTATGTGTGTGTGGAGTTATTGCCCGTGTGTGTGTGTGTTTGTGTGTGTGTGTGTTGAGTTATTACCAGTGTGTATGTGTGTGTGTGTTTGTGTGTGTGAGTGTGTGTGGAGTTATTACCAGTGAGCGTGTGTGTGTGTGTGTGTGTGTGTGTGTGTGTGTGTGTATGTTTGCGTGTGTGTGTGTGTGGAGTTATTTCCAGTGTGCGTGTGTGTGTGTGTGTGTGTGGAGTTATTACCAGTGTGTGTGTGTGTGTGTGTGTGTGGATTTATTCCCAGTGTGTGTGTGTGTGTGTGTGTGTGTGTGTGTGTGTGAAGTTATTACCAGTGTGTGTGTGTGTGTGTGTGTGTGTGTGTGTGTGTGTGTGGAGTTATTACCAGTGTGTGTGCGTATGTGTGTGTGTGGAGTTCTTACCAGTGTGTGTGTGTGTGTGTGTAATAATAATAATAATAATAATAGTAATAATGATAATAATAATAATAATAATAATAATAATAATAATAATAATAATAATAATAATAGTAATAATAATAATAATAATAATAATAATAATAATAATAATAATAATAATAATAATAATAATAATAATAATAATAATAATAATAATAATAATAATAATAATAATAATAATAATAACAATAATTAACGGTTTTTTTAAAAGGTTCTGCAACCCGAAGTCTGTAAATGTACATTGGACATAAATGACTTAATACATACTTTGATGGTTTTACAAAAGCCTTCACTACAGAAAGGTAGAGGAACAAACAGTGAACCTACAGATTAATGTTAGCAGTGGAGGTCACATAGATCATGTGCGCTGAGGTGTTGAACAGCAGACACGTAGTGTAGTAACTCTTTCACAGATGGTATTATGAGGGGGCCTGGCGTGTTGTAGTGATTCCCTCACAGATGGTGTTATGAGGGGCATCACCTGGTGCAGTAATTTCCTCACAGATGGTGTTATGAGTTATCTCACGTGGTGTAGTAATTCCCTCACAGATGGTGTTATGAGGGGCTTGACGTGGTGTACTTATTCCCTCACAGATGGTGTTATGAGGTGCCTGACGTTGTGTAGTAATTCCCTCAAAGATGGTGTTATGAGGGGCTTGACGTGGTGTAGTAATTCCCACCCAGATGATGTTATGAGGGATCTCACGTGGTGTAGTAATTCCCTCATAGATGGTGTTATGAGGGGCCTCACGCGGTGTAGCAATTCCCTCACAGATGGTATTATGACGGGCATCACGTGGTGTAGTAATTCCCTCACAGATGGTGTTATGAGGGGCTTGATGTGGTGTAGTAATTCCCTCACAGATGGTGTTATGAAGGGCTTGATGTGGTGTAGTAATTCCCTCACAGATGGTGTTATGAAGGGCTTGATGTGGTGTAGTATTTCCCTCACAGATGGTGCAATGAGGGGCATCACGTGGAGTAGTAATTCCTTCCCAGCGGTGAATAGTTTCAGTTGCTACCTGATCTAACTTGGAGAAGGACGTGCCCCTAAGTGCTCCCGTTAGTGACCAAAGAAAATGGCCGCCTTGGATTGTTATGTGTGAGGAAGGACGACCTCCTGGCCACTCTATTAAGTCAGCTGGGGCAGTTGAGGAGTGAGATTAACGCTCTAAAGGGGGAAAATGAAGCCCTCAGTACCGAACTCCTTCATGTAGGTGTCCTGCCTAGCAGGACACCTGCGAAGGAGGAGCAGGCGTGGAGAGTGTTTGTCTCCAAGGGGACTAGGGTATTAGGGTAAGACTTAGGAAAGCTGACCAGGGTGTGGAGTGCAGTAACCCCTGCCAGGTGTTGGAGGAAGCTGAGGGGAAGAGAAGAGGCAGGACGGTGTAGTGCAAGGAGAGGAAAGGGCAGTTGTACAAATCCTGCCCAGAGGTAAGGTCGTGGTAGTTGGGGACAGCCAGGTAAGGTTTTTAGATAGGACTTTTTGTGTAAGATATAGGAAAAGTAGGACTAGGGTGTGTTTTCTTTGGGCTGGGATAGTGCATGTAGCTGAGAGGATAGATAGGGTTTTGTCAGGGGAGGGTACCAATCCAGTAGTTTGTCTTAGTGTGGGAGAAAACGAGGAAAGGTTAGGAGTGAGGAGCTTTTCAGAAGGTATAGGGAGGCGCTGGGGAAGATTAGAGATAGGGGAGGGATCCCGATAGTATGTGGTGTCTTACCTAGAAGAGGGGTTGGTCGTGAATGGCTGTCCAGGGCAATTGCTATAAATTGCCGACTGGAAAAACATTGTGCAAACAATGGTTTCGCATATATTGATAGCTAGCAACGATTCTATGGCAACGAGTACCTGTACAGTCGTGAAGGAGCACACTTGTCTCGTGCAGGGGTAAGGACGTTGTCTGCATCCCTGGAGCGTGAAATTGTCACTCCAAAGGGGGGGGGGGGGGTTCGCCAGTGGAGAGAGGTCCGGGAAAGTGGGGGTCAAAAAACAAGCAGGTCCCAAGAAATAAAATTGGTTAATCAGGACAAGGGGTAAAACAGGACCAGGGAAGGGTAGGTTTAAATGTATACTATACCAAAGGTAGCAGCATTAGAAATAAAATAGACTTGCTGAGAGCGGTTGTATGTACCGAGAATGTAGACGTCATAGCAATCACCGAAACTTGGATGAATCTGGCGAGCAAAATTTTTTTTATCAGAGTATCACATAAAAGGGTACAATCTTTTTCACAAGGCTAGGGAAGGTAGGAAGGGGGGAGGGGTCGCACTTTTCGTCAATGATACATTAAACTGTTGTATTAATAATTCAATAAAGGGTGAAATATGAACCGAGTCTGTATGGGTAGAAATCACGGAAGGAGGAGAATAACTAATTATGGGAGTGATTTACAGGCCCCCAAGTCTTGGGAAAGAAGCAGCTTAGCCCATATGGCAGGAAATGAGTACGGCGGCAAAATATAACAACCTGAGCATTATGGGGGGTTTCAACTTCAGAAATATTGACTGGAACAACATTGTAGGTGACTATGAATCTGAAGACTTCCTTGATGCAGTACAGGACAATTTTTTGAAACAACTAATTGCAGAACCTACTAGAAGTGACAATATATTTGTTAATACTTAATCTAATATATTGTCACTTCTAGTAGGTTCTGCAATTAGTTGTTTCAAAAAATTGTCCTGTACTGCATCAAGGAAGTCTTCAGATTCATAGTCACCTACAATGTTGTTCCAGTCAATATTTCTGAAGTTGAAACCCCCCATAATGCTCAGGTTGTTATATTTTGCCGCCGTACTCATTTCCTGCCATATGGCTAAGCTGCTTCTTTTCCCAAGACTTGGGGGCCTGTAATCACTCCCATAATTAGTTATTCTCCTCCTTCCGTGATTTCTACCCATACAGACTCGGTTCATATTTCACCCTTTATTGAATTATTAATACAACAGTTTAATGTATCATTGACGAAAAGTGCGACCCTCCCCCCTTCCTACCTTCCCTAGCCTTGTGAAAAGATTGTACCCTTTTATGTGATACTCTGATAAAAAAAATTTTGCTCGCCAGATTCATCCAAGTTTCGGTGATTGCTATGACGTCTACATTCTCGGTACATACAACCGCTCTCAGCAAGTCTATTTTATTTCTAATGCTGCTACCTTTGGTATAGTATACATTTAAACCTACCCTTCCCTGGTCCTGTTTTACCCCTTGTCCTGATTAACCAATTTTATTTCTTGGGACCTGCTTGTTTTTTGACCCCCACTTTCCCGGACCTCTCTCCACTGGCGAACCCCCCCCCCCCCTTTGGAGTGACAATTTCACGCTCCAGGGATGCAGACAACGTCCTTACCCCTGCACGAGACAAGTGTGCTCCTTCACGACTGTACAGGTACTCGTTGCCATAGAATCGTTGCTAGCTATCAATATATGCGAAACCATTGTTTGCACAATGTTTTTCCAGTCGGCAATTTATAGCAATTGCCCTGGACAGCCATTCACGACCAACCCCTCTTCTAGGTAAGACACCACATACTATCGGGATCCCTCCCCTATCTCTAATCTTCCCCAGCGCCTCCCTATACCTTCTGAAAAGCTCCTCACTCCTAACCTTTCCTCGTTTTCTCCCACACTAAGACAAACTACTGGATTGGTACCCTCCCCTGACAAAACCCTATCTATCCTCTCAGCTACATGCACTATCCCAGCCCAAAGAAAACACACCCTAGTCCTACTTTTCCTATATCTTACACAAAAGTCCTATCTAAAAACCTTACCTGGCTGTCCCCAACTACCACGACCTTACCTCTGGGCAGGATTTGTACAACTGCCTTTCCTCTCCTTGCACTACACCGTCCTGCCTCTTCTCTTCCCCTCAGCTTCCTCAACACCTGGCAGGGGTTACTGCACTCCACACCCTGGTCAGCTTTCCTAAGTCTTACCCTAATACCCTAGTCCCCTTGGAGACAAACACTCTCCACGCCTGCTCCTCCTTCGCAGGTGTCCTGCTAGGCAGGACACCTACATGAAGGAGTTCGGTACCTGAGGGCTTCATTTTCCCCCTTTAGAGCGTTAATCTCACTCCTCAAC
>CAUDMG010001905.1:0-75000 GCA_958450375.1 Homarus gammarus
CTAAGCTACTGTGCTGAGTAGCAACCTTGTATATAAGCTACTGTGCCGAGTAGCATCTATGTATGTAATTACGTGGCAACAATGCACGTGTTATGTAGCAACATTGCCCCGAGGCTGCCATATGGCAATGCAGCCTCGGTCTGACTCCGTGGGTCGTGCATGGCACTTCATGCACAAGCTGCTCACTACTTGTATCTCTCCTATCCGTTAATAAATGGACTTCATTGTTACCCGGTGTTTCCCTACCCATCACTGCCTTCTTCAGGGAACACTTGGAACCTTCATGGCGCAGTGAGTAGGATTTGTGGACTTACAAGTGCTGTAAACAATGCCGACAGTCACGTCTGCTGGTGATGTGCGTGTCGACTCTAGTGTGTTGTGTTGTGTTGTGTTTCGCCGCAACATGCAGTGTTGCGCCGTCACAGTGCGTTTTAGTGCCGGTGGCAGTGTTAGTGTCAGTGTATTAGTAGTGTGTCTAGAGCTGAGAGTTGAGCATTGGCCTGTTTTTTGTGGTACCCACGGAGCACGCAGGCATACACCCTTCTCATGTGACATCCGGGGAGACACTAACGTTCTTACCTCCGCGGCGGCTCTAGCCACCCGCATTAAGGCCACTACGATTTGCTCTCTCAGACACACACACACACCTGGATCACACCTCGGATCAAAAGACTTATGCAACAGAGAGACAGAGCCTTTCATCTCAATGACCACATCCGCTACAGGTCCCTTCGCAACCGAGTCATCCGCGAAATATGCACTGCAAAGAAGTCCCACTACCCAACCAAATTACAACACCTGAAACAGACCAACATCAGTCAATGGTATGGTAAGCTTAAAGAACTCTGTGGACTAAACAATAAGACACACCCCCTCCCCTTCCTTAGCCATCTCACTAGTGTTGACGCAGCTGAGCAAACAAATAACCATTTCGCTACTATATGCCAGACGCTCCCACGGCTTGACACAACCACTCTCCCTGCTTACCTACCAGCCCCCCTTCCCACTGACTTAGTAGAAGAATTTGACGTAGCAAAACGCCTGGACAAACTAAAATTAAAACGCTCTACCACCCCCATTGACTTACCAATGAAACTCTTCAAGGAGTTCTCCCCGGAGCTTGCTAAACCCCTCTGCTCCATCATCAATGCTTCTCTCAGTCAAGCCAGATGCCCAGCTGACTGGAAGACCTCTTATGTATCACCAGTGCCCAAGTCAACCAGCCCACAATCCTTAAATCAGCTACGACCTATTGCAATCACCCCAATACCCAGCCTAATCTGTGAAAGTTTTGTGTTCGACTGGGCTTATGCTGATATTGCAGGAGTCGTAGACCCTCAGCAATTTGGCAACATGAAACTTCCTCCACCACTCACTGTCTTGTCAGCTTTCTCGATTACATATACCGCCATCTCGAGAAACGAAAAACGTCTGTAGCTGTCGCCTTCATTGATTTCACTAAAGCGTTCGACCTAGTCGACCACAATATAATCATCAACAAAGCTATTGACCTCGGGCTTCGAAGAAGCCTCATACCATGGCTTACAGACTTCCTCAGTGACCGACGCCAAGGGGCTGTCTCCACCTTTCAGTCACTCACCTGTGGCGTCCCCCAAGGCACCAAGATGGGACCACTCTGCTTCCTTATGCTCATCAATGATGCCCTAAGAGAAACCCCTGCTCGCTGGAAATATGTCGACGACTCCACCATTGGAATCAGCGTCAACAATTCTGCTCCCAACTATACCGCCCTTCAGGATTTATTGAACAGTCTCCAAAACTGGGCTACCAACAACCATGTCACCATCAACCATACCAAGACCATGGTTATGCACATCAACCTCTCCTCCGACATTGTCCCACCTCCTTCCATTACTCTAGGTCCGAACACACTCCAGGTCGTAGATTCCACGAAGCTCCTCGGCGTCACCATAGACAACAAACTAAATTGGAAACCACACGTCAATGAAGTTGTCAAATCCTCCAGTTTCCGTCTCCACCTCCTCCGCCGACTCAAGTCCCTCGGAGTTCCTGCACACGAGCTCCTCAGTGTTTACACAACATTCATACTTCCCAAGCTCACCTATGCCTCCCCCACCTGGTCTTCCTCCCTAAATGCCACACAACGTAAACACCTAGAAAAAGTGCAAAAGAGGGCATGCAAGATTATTCTCTCCTCCTCCTACTCCACATATCAAGAAGCGCTCAACACACTGACCCTTTCGACTCTCACTGACCATCACCACGACCTCACCTGCAAATTTGGTAAGAAGCTTCTACACCATCCCCGACACCGGCTCCTACTACCACCCGAGGTCCCTTGTCCGAGAATTGCTGTTCGACACCACAACCGCATCCAGCCCATACGTGCACGAACTGATCGCTATAAGAACAGCCCAGTCCCAACCATTGTAAAAATTATCAATAACTTGTAATACTGTAACACTGTCACTATGTTGAATTGAACTGTAGTTTGAGCTTTTCCCCATCTAAGTTATTATATGTCTTATTTGTGTCACTTATGTTACTTGTATATTATTTGTAATTCGTAACCCATTCCCCAAATATGTAACTGTATATTTTCAGCCTTCTGGCTGCCAAGCTCTTTCAATAAACCGTTAATTATTATTATTATTATTATTATTACACACACACACACGGACAGAACAGTGGACTCTATGCATTATTTCTGTGCTGTTTACGTCATATATATGTGGTTCGAGCTGATGAGGCGCCACTTTATATACTAAACAGAGCAGTTCAAGCATACTAAGATGGGCGGTAAGAAGGGACAACGTCAAGATGGGAGACACGACTCCCCACCTTCCCCTCTACCGGGCGCAGATAGAGCTTCTGCACCCACTGCCTCTCATCCTCCACCTCCAGCGACGGACATTGCCTCAATTCTGAGGTGGATGGACGACAGGGACGAGAGACGCAGAGAGATGGAATTTCAGAGGGAGGAGATACGCAGAGAGGAGAAAAAGGCGCGCTTTGATGCAATATTGGCGACCCTGGCACTAACCCAACCTCCCTCACTCGCAGGTAGCGCGCACCAAGGCGCCAGTACTCTCCCTCCTCCACCATACCAGCGTCCTCCAGGTACTCTTGCTACTCCAACAGCTCCCAAGGGATCTGTTCAACCCCCACCCGCCCTCTCACCAGACGTCACGTTTCAGCTTTATCGTGAGTGGAGGCGGCGGTGGACAGATTACTCCACGATGGTGGACCTTGATAGCATGCCTCCAAACAAACAGCTCATCCAACTGCGGATGTGTTTGTCGCTGGAGACCCAGAGCGTTTTGGAGCACACGTTGTAAGTGCCTCCCGATTCTACGTCTTCAGTGACGGATGTGCTCGACCTTTTACAGGAGCATGTTAAAGGTCGGAATAACGAGGCATTGCGTCGCCGCGCCTTCACCAGCGGCAAGCAGGCGGAGAATGAATCCTTTGACGACTTTTTTTTACGTTTAAAGAGTTTGTCGGAGGAGATCGACGTCTGCAAGGCGCACAGCCGGGAATGTGAGGAAGCCTGGATCAAGCACGGGATCTTGACAGGTGTCAGGCAAGAAGAGTTGTTGCAGCGACTCATCCCCCTGGACGCTTCCTCCACACTCCAGGTGGTAGTGACTGAATGTCGGTCATACGAGGCCACCAAGTCCGCCACCTCTGCCTTACGGGCCCCACCTGCTGTGAGAGCTATCTCACAGTACAAGAGGGGTAAGAAGGCGGCCAACAACGTGAAGGCTGCCGCACGTTCTTCCACGCCTCCGCCTAGTGCTTCCTGTAGCGGCTGTGGAGAGCCGCATTGCCCCAAAACATGCCCAGCCGCCGACGCACAGTGTCGTGGATGTGACCGTAAGGGCCACTGGTCTAACACAGACAGGTGCCCTGCACGAGGCCACAAGTGTCAGACCTACAGTCGCCAACCCAAGCCCAAAAGCCCGAGACGAGGAGGAAAGCAGCGCACTTCCCTCGGGGTGGTTCGCACGCAGCCCCCTTCAGATGGCTCACGCAGCCCCAAGCAGCAGCTGAGTCACATCAGGAGGGTGGAATCGACCACACGCCCCAGGGCTACCCCTTCCCCTACCATCCGCGTCGCCGTCACACACGGTGATGTGTCGGGTCACATCGAGGTGACACCGGCGCTGATGCTACGGTGATAGGCCTGAAGCACCTCCAGAAACTGGGCCTCACCAAACGCGACCTGGGACCACCGCCGCAGCTGCTGTACTACAATGCGGATGGTTCCCAGATGCCGGACGCTGTGGGCTCCTTTCAAGCGGAGATCACCTATGGCGACAGGTCGTGTCACGGATGGATGGACGTGCAGCCTACTCTCGCTACACCCTTGTTGTCGTGGGAGCACTGCAAGGAGTTAGGCATGATGCCCAGAGACTTTCCTGAGCAGATCCCAGCTGCTCGGTACACCGCCAGCAGGGTGCGTGAGTCAACGAGCAACACGCCTGGCGCTGCCGCACAGAGCTTCCCAGAACCCGCGTCCACTCCCGCCCCGCCTCCACCCAAGTCACGGCTTCTTCCTCTTCACAGCGAGACGTCTCCTTCAGCCGCAAGGGCCTACTCCCTGAAGGAGTACTCGGAAGTGCTGGTGACGAAGGAGGCCCTACGGACCGCGCCACTGAAGGCTATGGCGGATCCACCTATGAGGATACACCTGCAGGAAGATGCGCAGCCGTTTGCCATACACACTCCCCGGTTGATCCCTCTCGCCTTCAGGGATTCAGTCAAGAAGGAACTGGATTCCATGGTGGCCCAGGGTGTCATCGTACCCGTTGGTGACGACCCGTCCCCTTGGTGCCACCCTCTAGTCGCTGTGGCTAAGACTAACGGTGGAGTGCAGATTACTACCGACTTGTCTAAGTTTAACAGCCAGGTGTCCCGTCCCGCCCACCCTCCACCCACACCTTTTGCAGCTATACGGAGTGTGGACCCGAAGGCACGGCACTTTTCGACAATGGACGCCCTTTGTGGTTACTGGCAGATCCCACTGAAGAAGGAGGATCAGCCACTGACCACTTTCATCATGCCTTACGGACGCTTTCGCTACTGCCGTAGCCCTATGGGATTCGCTGCTACGGGGGACGCCTTCTGTCTCCGTAGTGACATGGCACTTCAAGGAGTGACGAACTGCGTGAAGGTAGTGAATGACGTCCTCCTCTACGATGAGGACTACCTGACGCACCTTCGCCGCATCGACGAGGTACTGACGAGGTGTAGGACGCACGGTATCAATCTGAATGCTGAGAAGTTCGTCTTGGCAGCACCTGCAGTGCCTTTCTGCAGCTACCGACTCTCAATGGATGGCATTGCTGCAGACCTGGAGAAAGTTCGCGCCATAGCAGACTTTGCAAAACCTGCCAACCTTAGGGATCTCTGGTCTTTCATGGGCCTGGTGAACCAGCTGGCAGAATTTTCTCCTGATGTCTCCGCCGCTGCCGGGCCTATCCGCCCCCTGATGAGCCCCAAGAGGACTTTCACGTGGACCCCTGACCACGACCTCGCCTTTCATAAGGTAAAGGAGGCTCTGTCAAGTCCACCTATCCTCGCTACTTTCGACCCAGCGCTCCCCACCGTCCTCCAGACAGACGCCTCGCGCCTGTACGGGGTTGGTTACGCCCTTCTCCAGGATCACGGTGGAGGAAAGTACCGGCTCGTACAGTGTGGCACTCGCTTCCTCACTGATGCCGAGTCTCGCTACGCTACCATCGCGCTGGAGCTGCTGGCAGTGGTATGGGCCTTATCGAAGTGCAAGTTCTACTTGATTGGCCTACAGCACTTCGACCTCATCACAGACCACAGGTCCTTGGTCCCCATTCTTAACCACTGTTCGCTGGACGCCATCGAAAATCCCCGCCTCCAGCGCCTGAAGGAGAAGATTTTGGCCTTCGTCTTCACCACGGCTTGGCGCGCAGGTAAGGAGTTGTGCATCCCGGATGCCCTCTCCTGCTCCCCAGTCAGCCACCCGACACCTGAAGAGATGATCAGCACCGAGGCCGGTTTCTCCATCAGCAACATCGTCATTTTGCAGGCCGTACAGTCCCTCGCCAGCACCCAGGCCTCAGTGTAGCCACCCGACAGCGATCTGGCCCTTGAGGAACTACGGACTGCGGCACGCGACGACCCCTCCTACACTCAGCTCTTGGAGAGTGTGAGGACTGGGTTCCCTCGCGACCGTTTTGACCTCCACAACGCCCTATGCCCGTATTGGAAGATACATGAGGACCTCTACGCAGATGGGGACCTCGTCCTCTACGGTGCCTGTGTGGTCGTCCCTGCAGCTCTCCATCATCGCGTTCTGGCCCGCTTACAAGACAGCCATCGTGGAGCAGAGGCCACCAAGCGCCGCGCAAGGCAGGCTGTGTACTGGCCTGGCATTGACGCGGATATCGTCAATACGGTCTGTGCCTGTGAGCCGTGCCAGATCATGCAGCCCAGTCAACAGCAGGAGCCCCTCTTGTGCGACGACGAACCCACCAGGCTCTTCGAGTCCGTGTCGGCTGATTTCTTCAGCACAGCTGGGAAACATTTCCTAGTTGTCGCCGACCGACTCTCTGGCTGGCCTGTGGTGGTAATCTGTGGCTCGGACACGACGTCCGCGGCCACCATTCGCCACTTCCGGCACCTCTTTCGTGACCTGGGCGTCCCCGTACGTCTGTGGACGGACGGTGGGCCACAGTTCACCAGCCGGGACTTCACAGGATTCCTGGAGCGTTGGGGAGTCCGCCACATCGTGTCAACATCCCACTACCCACAGTCAAACGGCCACGCTGAGGCTGCGGTCAAGACAGTCAAGCACCTCATCCTCAAAGTGGCCCCTTCAAGCAACATAGACAGTGAGGCGTTTGACAAAGAACTCCTGGAGTTACGTAATATTCCCACCCACACGGGACGCTCCCCTGCCCAGATCCTGTATGGTCACCCTCTCCGCTCTTGCGTTCCTGCACACGCCAAGGCCTTTGCGAAGGAGTGGCAGACCAGAGCCGAGAGCTGCGACCTCCGCGCCGCTACACGTGCCCAGGACGCCAAGGCTCGGTATGACGCTGGAGATTGGTGCCCTTGTCCGCGTCCAGGACCCGACGACGACACGTTGGGACAAGGTGGGCATAGTGATTGGCGTCGGCCGGTCACGGGACTACAAGGTCAGGATGCCGAGTGTCCGCGTCTGGTGGAAGAACCGCCGCTTCCTCCGGCCAGTCCCACCCCCTGCTGCTGGCCCCCTGACCGAGGACGAGTCCCCTACACCTCACGAGGATCAGCCCCACAGTGCACCTCGACGCTCGGAGCGACTTAGGACTAAGAAGTCCGCTCAAGACAAAGATTATGAGCGTGAGGGGGGAGGGAGATGTAGGTTATGTATCTAAGCTACTGTGCTGAGTAGCAACCTTGTATATAAGCTACTGTGCCGAGTAGCATCTATGTATGTAATTACGTGGCAACAATGCACGTGTTATGTGGCAACATTGCCCCGAGGCTGCCATATGGCAATGCAGCCTCAGTCTGACTCCGTGGGTCGTGCATGGCACTTCATGCACAAGCTGCTCACTACTTGTATCGCTCCTATCCGTTAATAAATGGACTTCAGTGTTACCCGGTGATTCCCTACCCATCACTGCCTTCTTCAGGGAACACTTGGAACCTTCACACTGTCCCTGATATTGGACCCCTCCTCCACCCCCCTGGAAGAAGCTATCAGCGTCAATTTCATTCCCAAATTAGTGAAACACCCTCACCTAACCCCAGAAGAAAGATCACTCCTTGCACTACCAACGAGACTGGGAGGAATTGGACTAACCAATCCAGAGGAGATTGCTGCCACTGAGCATCAAAACTCAGTTAAGCTCTCGACAGCCCTCACGGACCACATAATAGCCCAGAACGCAACAGGGGCGGTGGATACCAGTGAAGTAAACAGGATCCGAAGTTCCATTGCGACAGAATGACAGCACGGCCAAAGTGACAAGTTGCAGCAACTATTGCTGCAAATTCCAGAGAATTTGAAAAAAAAGTAGCTATAGCGCAGGAGGTGGGCACCTCGAACTGGTTAACTACGTTACCAATAAGGGCAAATGGTTTCAGTCTCAATAAACATGAATTTACAGATGCCATTGCTCTAAGGTACGGTTGGCCAGTAGAAGGTTTGCCCCCCCAATGCGTGTGTGGCTCTTTCTATGATGGCGATCACGCCATGGTGTGCAAGAAAGGGGGCTTCATATGCATGAGGCATGACGAACTAAGGGACCTCACAGCAAATTTGTTGAAGGAAATCTGCCGGGATATCATGGTAGAACCGACCCTCCTTCCTTTGGACGGTGAGATCTTCCAACATAGAACTTCAAACACATCTAACGAAGCCCGTGCTGACGTCAGTGCTTGAGGATTCTGGACGCGGGGAGAGCGAGCTTTCTTTGGCATCAGGATTTTTTATCCCATGGCCGCATGTCACCTTTACTTAGCTCTCGACGCTGCACACAGGAGGAACGAGAACGACAAGATAAGGGCATATGGGGAGAGAATTCAAAACGTTGATCAAGGCAGCTTCACTCCTCTAGTGTTCACAACCTCTGGTGGGATGGGACCAAGTGCAAGATGTTTCTACGCCAGACTCTCAGAGGTGATCTCCAAACAGAAGCAGCAGCCCAGAAGTTATGTTACAGCCTGGATGAGATGTCGACTGTCTTTCTCTCTCCTTCGGTCGGCTTTGCTCTGCCTCAGGGGAACGAGAGCTTCTGCCCCTACTCCGACAACTGCTGCAGATATTGACTGTGAGGCAACAGTCACTGAATGCCGCATAGATCTGCGGCTCAACTAATTCAACACAGATAGGATAGCTACTTATGTATTAGGATATTTAATATTAAGGTAAATAAATGGTGGCGAAGGTGTGGCTATTGGGGGAGGCTGGAGGCCACGTTTAAAAAAAAATAAATGTAGTAGTAGTAGTAGTAGTAGTAGTAGTATAGTAATAGTAGTATAGTAGTAGTAGTAGTAGTAGTAGTACTATAACTATTACTATTACTATTATTATTATTATTATTATTATTATTATTATTATTACATTTTCGTCCCCCAGACCCCGCTGTGGGTCAGTAACCTGTGCTCGTGTTGGCTAATCCCTGTAAAAAAAAAATAAAAAAAAATACGTGATCATTTTGTGTTCCCTCGTGTGACGTCAGCGTGAGTTGCCACAGTGAGAATAAACTTTGACAGATTGACAAGTGAGTTCGCAAACAACCAATCATATTACGCTTTTACATCAGCAGATATTCCCATTGGTTGGTTAAAATACAACAGCTTGACACTAAATTCCAAGTTAACCAATCAAATAATATTAATGAATTACGAGATGTGACGTCAGCGGGGGATGCCACTAGCCAATTAAAACGACACAGATTAAATGTGAACTGGGAACTCAGCAGCCAATCATATGGAAGTTCCAAATGTGACGTCAGTGGAGGGTGATACTAGCCAATTAAAACACCAACAAATTAAATGTGAACTGGAAATTCAGCAGCCAATTATATGTCAGTTCCTACTGTGACGTCATCAACTAAAACAAAAGACAACAGCGAGCGATAAACAACACAAGACCGACCAACCAATCGCAATGTTTCTCTTTCCCGTCGAGGCATCATCAGAGGTTGGCAGTGAGTCATAAAACACGACAGGTTGAAACAATTGTCAAGCCAAAACTAATGATGCGTTCCTCCGCCAGCGGCTGAAAATGTGTGACAAAATTTATATTGAACACAACAAAGGTGACCTGAGCCAGTGATATTGTTGTCCACCCTTGTTGACGTCATCACCGACTAAGTACATCAACTGCAAGGCCTGTGACGTCATCTGAGACTCGTTCAATCATATGAAGATCAATAACAACGTCACTTATATTCATCCACTCATGAAAAAGCAACAATAACGTCACTCCAAATTCGTCCAATCATAAAATAGCAGCAATGACGTCACTTCAAACTCGTCCAATCATTAGATAGCTACAATGACGTCATTCTAAATTTGTCCAATCACAAGAGAGCACCAAGACGGCACATCAAAGGGACATTTTTATGAATATCTTAAGTTAAAGATTAATAAATAAACTGACATAACTGTCACCATATACTGTGAGAACATCTGTCACCATATACTGTGAGAACATCTGTCACCATATACTGTGAGAACATCTGTCACCATATACTGTGAGAACATCTGTCACCATATACTGTGAGAACATCTGTCACCATATACTGTGAGAACATCTGTCACCATATACTGTGAGAACATCTGTCACCATATACTGTGAGAACATCTGTCACCATATACTGTGAGAACATCTGTCACCATATACTGTGAGAACATCTGTCACCATATACTGTGAGAACATCTGTCACCTATAGTGAACATCTGTCACCATATACTGTGAGAACATCTGTCACCATATACTGTGAGAACATCTGTCACCATATACTGTGAGAACATCTGTCACCATATACTGTGAGAACATCTGTCACCATATACTGTGAGAACATCTGTCACCATATACTGTGAGAACATCTGTCACCATATACTGTGAGAACATCTGTCACCATATACTGTGAGAACATCTGTCACCATATACTGTGA
This sequence comes from Homarus gammarus, assembly GCA_958450375.1. Lineage (NCBI taxonomy): Eukaryota > Metazoa > Arthropoda > Malacostraca > Decapoda > Nephropidae > Homarus > Homarus gammarus. The sequence goes on from CAUDMG010001905.1 coordinate 10,639, forward strand.
GAACATCTGTCACCATATACTGTGACATCTGAGAACATCTGTCACCATATACTGTGAGAACATCTGTCACCATATACTGTGAGAACATCTGTCACCATATACTGTGAGAACATCTGTCACCATATACTGTGAGAACATCTGTCACCATATACTGTGAGAACATCTGTCACCATATACTGTGAGAACATCTGTCACCATATACTGTGAGAACATCTGTCACCATATACTGTGAGAACATCTGTCACCATATACTGTGAGAACATCTGTCACCATATACTGTGAGAACATCTGTCACCATATACTGTGAGAACATCTGTCACCATATACTGTGAGAACATCTGTCACCATATACTGTGAGAACATCTGTCACCATATACTGTGAGAACATCTGTCACCATATACTGTGAGAACATCTGTCACCATATACTGTGAGAACATCTGTCACCATATACTGTGAGAACATCTGTCACCATATACTGTGAGAACATCTGTCACCATATACTGTGAGAACATCTGTCACCATATACTGTGAGAACATCTGTCACCATATACTGTGAGAACATCTGTCACCATATACTGTGAGAACATCTGTCACCATATACTGTGAGAACATCTGTCACCATATACTGTGAGAACATCTGTCACCATATACTGTGAGAACATCTGTCACCATATACTGTGAGAACATCTGTCACCATATACTGTGAGAACATCTGTCACCATATACTGTGAGAACATCTGTCACCATATACTGTGAGAACATCTGTCACCATATACTGTGAGAACATCTGTCACCATATACTGTGAGAACATCTGTCACCATATACTGTGAGAACATCTGTCACCATATACTGTGAGAACATCTGTCACCATATACTGTGAGAACATCTGTCACCATATACTGTGAGAACATCTGTCACCATATACTGTGAGAACATCTGTCACCATATACTGTGAGAACATCTGTCACCATATACTGTGAGAACATCTGTCACCATATACTGTGAGAACATCTGTCACCATATACTGTGAGAACATCTGTCACCATATACTGTGAGAACATCTGTCACCATATACTGTGAGAACATCTGTCACCATATACTGTGAGAACATCTGTCACCATATACTGTGAGAACATCTGTCACCATATACTGTGAGAACATCTGTCACCATATACTGTGAGAACATCTGTCACCATATACCTACTATACTGTGAGTACATCTGTCACCATATACTGTGAGAACATCTGTCACCATATACTGTGAGAACATCTGTCACCATTTACTGTGAGAACATCTGTCACCATATACTGTGAGAACATCTGTCACCATATACTGTGAGAACATCTGTCACCATATACTGTGAGAACATCTGTCACCATATACTGTGAGAACATCTGTCACCATATACTGTGAGAACATCTGTCACCATATACTGTGAGAACATCTGTCACCATATACTGTGAGAACATCTGTCACCATATACTGTGAGAACATCTGTCACCATATACTGTGAGAACATCTGTCACCATATACTGTGAGAACATCTGTCACCATATACTGTGAGAACATCTGTCACCATATACTGTGAGAACATCTGTCACCATATACTGTGAGAACATCTGTCACCATATACTGTGAGAACATCTGTCACCATATACTGTGAGAACATCTGTCACCATACTGTGAGAACATCTGTCACCATATACTGTGAGAACATCTGTCACCATATACTGTGAGAACATCTGTCACCATATACTGTGAGAACATCTGTCACCATATACTGTGAGAACATCTGTCACCATATACTGTGAGAACATCTGTCACCATATACTGTGAGAACATCTGTCACCATATACTGTGAGAACATCTGTCACCATATACTGTGAGAACATCTGTCACCATATACTGTGAGAACATCTGTCACCATATACTGTGAGAACATCTGTCACCATATACTGTGAGAACATCTGTCACCATATACTGTGAGAACATCTGTCACCATATACTGTGAGAACATCTGTCACCATATACTGTGAGAACATCTGTCACCATATACTGTGGGAATCTGTCCACCATATATACTGTGCAGAAACATCTGTCACCATATACTGTGAGAACATCTGTCACCATATACTGTGAGAACATCTGTCACCATATACTGTGAGAACATCTGTCACCATATACTGTGAGAACATCTGTCACCATATACTGTGAGAACATCTGTCACCATATACTGTGAGAACATCTGTCACCATATACTGTGAGAACATCTGTCACCATATACTGTGAGAACATCTGTCACCATATACTGTGAGAACATCTGTCACCATATACTGTGAGAACATCTGTCACCATATACTGTGAGAACATCTGTCACCATATACTGTGAGAACATCTGTCACCATATACTGTGAGAACATCTGTCACCATATACTGTGAGAACATCTGTCACCATATACTGTCTATACTGATATATAATACTGTATATACTGTACGCTGTGTTGGTATATATGAAAGAGTTATATAAGAAGGAAGGAGGTGAGCGGAGAGGAAGGGAGGGGTGAGGGGAGACGAAGGGGTGGGTGAGGGGAGAGGAAGGGAGGGGTGAGGGGAGAGGAAGGGAGGGGTGAGGGGAGAGGAAGGGAGGGGTGAGGGGAGGAGGGTGGTGAGGGAGACGAAGGGTGGGTGAGGGGAGAGGAAGGGGTGGGTGAGGGGAGAGGAAGGGAGGGGTGAGGGGAGAGGAGGGAGGGGTGAGGGAGAGAAGGGTGGGTGAGGGGAGAGGAAGGGAGGGGTGAGGGGAGACGAAGGGAGGGGTGAGGGGAGAGGAAGGGAGGGGTGAGGGGAGACGAAGGGAGGGGTGAGGGGAGACGAAGGGAGGGGTGAGGGGAGACGAAGGGAGGGGTGAGGGGAGACGAAGGGAGGGGTGAGGGGAGACGAAGGGAGGGGTGAGGGGAGACGAAGGGAGGGGTGAGGGGAGACGAAGGGAGGGGTGAGGGGAGACGAAGGGAGGGGTGAGGGGAGACGAAGGGAGGGGTGAGGGGAGACGAAGGGAGGGGTGAGGGGAGACGAAGGGAGGGGTGAGGGGAGAGGAAGGGAGGGGTGAGGGGAGACGAAGGGAGGGGTGAGGGGAGACGAAGGGAGGGGTGAGGGGAGACGAAGGGAGGGGTGAGGGGAGACGAAGGGGTGGGGAGGTTGTCACATCACCAATGGGGTACAAAGATGATAATGACAGCCACACCAACAACCACAACAACCACACCGCCAACAACCACAACCACCAACAACCTCAACAAAACCACCCACAACTTACCTACAACAACCACACCACCCACAACCACACCACCAACAACCACACCACCCACAACCACACCACCCACAACACACCCACAACTGACCCATGTGAGGTTGTTGGGTGAACCGTGACCATTACGTAACACCAGATCAGAGACATGAACAGGAGCTCAATAAATCATCCCTTAGTGACCCGACCTGACCGCAGCTGACCCATAGGTGATACATACTTGATACAGGTGACCCACAGGTGTAATACATGACACAGGTAAACACAGGTGTAATACATGACACAGGTAAACACAGGTGTAATACATGACACAGGTAAACACAGGTGTAATACATGACACAGGTAAACACAGGTGTAATACATGACACAGGTAAAATACATACCTACAAGGAGAGAGCAACACGTATAATAAGTGGAACATATTATTTAAGAATGAAAATGATAACTAATGTTCTCAATCTGTCTGTCAACCTCTGTCTACCTGTCTGCGTCTGGCCTTCTACCTCATTTATTAGACTCTCTCTCTCTCTCTCTCTCTCTCTCTCTCTCTCTCTCTCTCTCTCTCTCTCTCTCAGACACCAACGTGACATAGAGACATTCAGAATCAAGTCAGGTGGGCAGAAATCCCCCGTCAGTCCGCAGGTACGCCAAGATCAGACGCACCATTCCGATTGACTGACTGTGCGTATCTGGAACCAATCAGTGAGCTCCTTTGATGCCGTGGGAGACGACGTCACAATGTCCACCTGTCCAGAGCTAATGACTTTACCCAAGACAGAGTTCATTGACTGACTGACTGACTGTTTGACTACACAACTAACTGGTAGAGGAGGAACGGAAGCCTTTGTTTGAGAGGTTGTTAAGGTGTTGTTGTATTGTAGTCTGTGGTGGGGGGGAGGGAAAACAGTTAATGACGTCATGCAACACACAACAGCTGATCTATTACGTCATACAGCACACAACAGCTGATCTATTACGTCATACAGCACACAACAGCTGATCTATTACGTCATACAGCACACAACAGCTGATCTATGACGTCATACAACCAGGTGTAAGCGCAGGTGAGTGGACTGTACAGGCTGAGGCCACTGTCTCGTGTCTCAGAGTCGGTCAGTGGGGCGGCTCCTTATGGCTGATATGACCGAATCCTCAAGATTATAACCCCCAAGCTGATTTCATCCTAAGATTAAACTACCTTCACATAACCTAAACCTTACCTAACCTAACTTAATTTAAGTTATCTTACCGCTAACCTAACCTAATCTAATCTAAGTTAACCTACCGCCAACCTAACCTAACCTAACTTTACCTAAACTACCAGTAACCTAACCTACTCGAACCTAACCTAACCATCCCACCAGGTAGCATTAGGGTGTTAAATCATCAGGTAAAATAAGCTGGGGGGGGGGATAATTTACAGGTGACTAAGACAGCCTATGACTGAGTGAGGAGCCGCTAGGCCTCACAGAAGTAATAAAAACAGTAAATAACTCGTAGCTCACACACAGGTACAAACTCATAACTCACACACAGGTACAAACTCATAACTCACACACAGGTACAAACTCATAACTCACACACAGGTACAAACTCATAACTCACACACAGGTACAAACTCATAACTCACACACAGGTACAAACTCATAACTCACACACAGGTACAAACTCATAACTCACACACACAGGTACAAACTCATAACTCACACACAGGTACAAACTCATAACTCACACACAGGTACAAACTCATAACTCACACACAGGTACAAACTCATAGCTCACACACAGGTACAAACTCATAACTCACACACAGGTACAAACTCATAACTCACACACAGGTACAAACTCATAACTCACACACAGGTACAAACTCATAACTCACACACAGGTACAAACTCATAACTCACACACAGGTACAAACTCATAACTCACACACAGGTACAAACTCATAACTCACACACAGGTACAAACTCATAACTCACACACAGGTACAAACTCATAACTCACACACAGGTACAAACTCATAACTCACACACAGGTACAAACTCATAACTCACACACAGGTACAAACTCATAACTCACACACAGGTACAAACTCATAGCTCACACACAGGTACAAACTCATAACTCACACACAGGTACAAACTCATAACTCACACACAGGTGCAAACTCATAACTCACACACAGGTAAACTCCCCGATTACCGCCATTCTGGGCTGAATAATGGCAACCATCACCCCGGGGAGAAAGAGTGAGGAAGGTGCCATCAATTGTGGGGGTAAGTCTCACCCAGCCCGTGTTGTGTGAGGTAACCACGACGCACCGCTACTGAGAGTGACCAAAGGAGGAATGAGGGAGAGTAAAGAAATATGAGGGAGGAAAAGGTAGAGAAGGGAGAGAGGGAAGGATATATATGGGGGGGGGGGGGGTGGAGAGCGTGTGGGTAGGAAGGGAAAGAGATGAAAGGAAGCGAGGATGATGATGGAGAGATAGGTATTGGTAAGAGGAGAGAGGAAGAGGTAGGGACGACAGGGGGAGACTGTGGAGAAGAGAGAGAGAGAGAGAGAGAGAGAGAGAGAGAGAGAGAGAGAGAGAGAGAGAGAGAGAGTCAATGGGCTATCAGTCAATAAGAGTGAGTGTGGGTCAGCCAGGCACTACGTCCTTTAAGGTACAACGGAGGAAGAGGAGGAAGAAAGAAGAGGAGGAGGAGAAAGAAGATGAAGATGAGTTGGAGGAAAAGATCAAGAGAAGGAGGAAGAGAAGACGAAGAACAACAAAAGTAAGAAGAATAACAAGAACAAGAATAACAAGAACAAGTAAAAGAGGAACAAGACAAAGAAGAACATAAGGGAAGGCTAAGTAAAGCAGGGAGGAGGTACAAGCACTTCACTTCTTCATAAAGGGGAGAGGCCACGATGGCTACCTGTGTGTCTTACCTGTGTGTGTGTGTGTCTTACCTGTGTGTGTGTGTGTGTGTGTTACCTGTGTGTGTGTGTCTTACCTGTGTGTGTGTGTGTGTGTGTGTGTGTCTTACCTGTGTGTGTGTGTCTTACCTGTGTGTGTGTGTGTGTGTGTGTGTGTGTGTGTGTCTAACCTGTGTGTGTGTGTGTCTTACCTGTGTGTGTGTGTGTGTGTCTCGACAGCCAACCTCCTCCTCGACAGCCAACCTCCTCCTCGACAGTCACTCTCCTCCTCGAGTCACCCTCCTCCTCGACAGCCAACCTCCTCCTCAACAGTCACCCTCCTCCTCAACAGCCAACCTCCTCCTCGACAGTCACCCTCCTCCTCGAGTCACCCTCCTCCTCGACAGCCAACCTCCTCCTCGACAGCCAACCTCCTCCTCAACAGTCACCCTCCTCCTCGACAGTCACCCTCCTCCTCGACAGCCCCCTCCTCCTCGACAGCCAACCTCCTCCTCGACAGCCAACCTCCTCCTCGACAGCCAACCTCCTCCTCGACAGCCAACCTCCTCCTCAACAGTCACCCTCCTCGACAGCCAACCCCCTCCTCGACAGCCAACCTCCTCCTCGACAGTCACCCTCCTCCTCAACAGTCACCCTCCTCCTCAACAGTCACCCTCCTCCTCGACAGCCAACCTCCTCCTCGACAGCCAACCTCCTCCTCGACAGCCAACCTCCTCCTCGACACCATCTGCCTAGTACTCCATAACCCATCAATTCCTGACAACAACTTTCAACCCCGGGACGAGACAGAAATTGAGATTGAATGATTTTTAATCGCGAGAAATAAACAACTCTTACCAATGTATCTCTCAGTTCCCTCACCAATGTATCTCTCAGTTCCCTCACCAATGTATCTCTCAGTTCCCTCTCCAATGTATCTCTCAGTTCCCTCACCAATGTATCTCTCAGTTCCCTCACGACATGTCTCTCAGTTCCCTCTCCAATGTATCTCTTAGTTCCCTCACGACATGTCTCTCAGTTCCCTCTCCAATGCATCTCTTAGTTCCCGCTCCAATGTATCTCTCAGTTCCCTCACGACATGTCTCTCAGTTCCCTCTCCAATGTATCTCTTAGTTCCCTCTCCAATGTATCTCTTAGTTCCCTCACCAATGTATCTCTTAGTTCCCTCTCCAATGTATCTCTCAGTTCCCTCACGACATGTCTCTCAGTTCCCTCTCCAATGTATCTCTTAGTTCCCTCTCCAATGTATCTCTTAGTTCCCTCTCCAATGTATCTCTCAGTTCCCTCACCAATGTATCTCTCAGTTCCCTCACGACATGTCTCTCAGTTCCCTCTCCAATGTATCTCTTAGTTCCCTCACGACATGTCTCTCAGTTCCCTCTCCAATGTATCTCTTAGTTCCCTCTCCAATGTATCTCTCAGTTCCCTCACGACATGTCTCTCAGTTCCCTCTCCAATGTATCTCTTAGTTCCCTCTCCAATGTATCTCTTAGTTCCCTCACCAATGTATCTCTCAGTTCCCTCTCCAATGTATCTCTCAGTTCCCTCTCCAATGTATCTCTCAGTTCCCTCACCAATGTATCTCTCAGTTCCCTCTCCAATGTATCTCTTAGTTCCCTCACCAATGTATCTCTCAGTTCCCTCACCAATGTATCTCTCAGTTCCCTCACCAATGTATCTCTCAGTTCCCTCACCAATGTATCTCTCAGTTCCCTCACCAATGTATCTCTCAGTTCCCTCACCAATGTATCTCTTAGTTCCCTCTCCAATGTATCTCTCAGTTCCCTCTCCAATGTATCTCTCAGTTCCCTCACCAATGTATCTCTCAGTTCCCTCTCCAATGTATCTCTCAGTTCCCTCACCAATGTATCTCTCAGTTCCCTTACCAATGTATCTCTCAGTTCCCTCACCAATGTATCTCTCAGTTCCCTCACCAATGTATCTCTCAGTTCCCTCACCAATGTATCTCTCAGTTCCCTCACCAAAGATAAATTGAAATGGAAAAGTTTTATTTTTTATTGAAGAAAATCCCTGTTATTTACCTTTCACTTCTTGTAAATAGAAATTGAGATTGAAAGGTTACATAATCCCGTATATAAATCAACTGTGGTGTAGAGCCTTCAATTACTCTCATCCTCTAATCCGACTGAAAGGGTTCCAGTGGTAATAAAAGAGTTCCAGTGGTAATAAAAGGGGTTCCAGTGGTAATAAGAAGGTTCCAGTGGTAATACAGGGTTCCAGTGGTAATAAAAAGGTTTCAATGGTAATAAAAAGGTTCCAGTGGTAATAAAAGGGTTCCAGTGGTAATAAAAGGGTTCCAATGGTATTAAAAGGGTTCCAGTGGTAATAAAAAGGTTTCAATGGTAATAAAAGGGTTCCAATGGTAATAAAAGAGTTCCAATGGTAATAAAAGGGTTCCAATGGTAATAAAAGAGTTCCAATGGTAATAAAAGAGTTCCAGTGGTAATAAAAGGGTTCCAGTGGTAATAAAAAGGTTTCAATGGTAATAAAAGGGTTCCAGTGGTAATAAAAGGGTTCCAATGGTATTAAAATGGTTCCAGTGGTAATAAAAGGGTTCCAGTGGTAATAAAAAGGTTTCAATGGTAATAAAAGGGTTCCAATGGTAATAAAAGAGTTCCAATGGTAATAAAAGGGTTCCAATGGTAATAAAAGAGTTCCAATGGTAATAAAAGAGTTCCAGTGGTAATCAAAGGGTTCCAGTGGTAATAAGAAGGTTCCAGTGGTAATACAGGGTTCCAGTGGTAATAAAAGGGTTCCGATGGTATTAAAAGAGTGCCAATGGTATTAAAAGAGTTCCAATGGTAATAAAAAGGTCTCAATGGTAATAAAAGGGTTCCAGTGGTAATAAATGGGCTCCAATGGTATTAAAAGAGTTCCAATGGTAATAAAAGAGTTCCAGTGGTAATAAGAGGGTACCAGTGGTAGCAAAAGGATTCCTGTGGTAGTAAAAGGGTTCCAATGGTATTAAAAGAGTTCCAATAGTAATAAAAGGGTTCCAATGGTAATAAAAGGGTTCCAATGGTAATAAAAGCGTTCCAGTGGTAATAAAAGGGTTCCAGTGGTAATAAAAGGTATTCCAGTGGTATTAAAAGAGTTTCAGCGGTAATAAAAGTTCCAGTGGTAATAAAAGGGTTCCAATGGTAATAAAAGCGTTCCAGTGGTAATAAAAGGGTTCCAATGGTAATAAAAGGGTTCCAATGGTAATAAAAGCGTTCCAGTGGTAATAAAAGGGTTCCAGTGGTAATAAAAGGGTTCCAATGATAATAAAAGGGTTCCAATGATAATAAAAGAGTTCCAATGGTACTAAAAGGTCCCAATGGTAATAAAAGAATTTCAATGATAATAAAAGAATTCCAATGGTACTAAAAGGGTTCCAATGGTATTAAAAGAGTTCCAATGGTACTAAAAGGGTTCCAGTGGTAATAAAAGAGTTCCAATGGCAATGTAAGGCTTCCAATAGAATGCACTTGAACAACGCACTTAAGCAATTCACTGGAAGGACCAATACTCTTCGATACGAGCAGTTTAGGAGAAATAGTGTGTGCTCTTAAGTCCATGGTCCAAGACGTACACACACACACACACCCACACACACACACACACACACATATTTAAAATCATCAATAACAGTAATATATTCAAGGTCATTAGTGTGTTTGTTTGTTTGTTTGTGCGTTATTAGCGTTTCTTCCCCGTTGATTGGATGTGCTTGTCTAGTGCTTGTTGCTTTTGTTGTATTACTTTGCCTTGATCGTCTTCCATTGGTTCAGTGTTGATTGCATAGTGTTAATAGTCTAACACATGTTCCTTCGTTGCTTGAGTTGTATTGATCGTCTTGTTTGTGTGTTGACTGCATAGTAATTGTTGCATTAGTTGTTTGTGACTGTTGATTGCATTGTACCGCATTGTACATAACCAATGGCCCCCCGGGTGCTGTAAGACTGCTCTGTGTGTGTGTGTGTGTGTGTGTCAAGGACCAGTAACCACACCAGCGCTTAAGTGTGTCCTCTTAAGGTTCGTCCAACAACCGCTTGAGCGCCAACATTAATATTAAACAAGTGAGTCTCCCACGAGGCTGTGTAGAGAAAGACGGAAGAAGAGCAGAGGAAATGTGTGCATAGAGGAGAGACTGATAAACGAGGAAGGGGAGGAGGATAAAAGAGGGGAAGTAGGGGAGAAGAGAGGGAGGAACAGGAGGAGGAGGAGGAAGAGACGAGAAGGAATGAGGGATGAAAGGAGAAGAGGAGGAGATAAATAGAAGAAAGACACAGAGAAGAGAAGAAGAGACACAGAGAACAGAGGAGAGAAGAGAAGAGAAGAGAAGAGAAGAGGAAGCACCACCAGAATCCTCTCATAAATTTGTACACGAGATGAAACAATTATATTTATCTGCCCAAATGTGAGTCATATATTATGTCTCAGATAACCTCCTCCTTCTTCCTTCTCCTTCTTCCTCCTTCTAACCTCCTCCTTCTTCCTAACCTCCTCCTTCTTCCTCCTAAACTCCTCCTTCTTCCTACTCCTTCTTCCTTCTCCTTCTAACCTCCTCCTCCTCCTTCTTCCTAACCTCCTCCTTCTTCCTCCTAACCTCCTCCTTCTTCCTCTCTCCTACCTCTCCTCCTTCTACCCTCTCCTCCTCTCTTCCTACCTCCTCCTTCTCTCCTAACTCCTCCTCTTCCTTTCCTTCTCCTTCTCTTCTTCCTTCTCCTTAACCTCCTCCTCCTCCTTCTCCTCCTCTCTTTCCTCTAACTCCTCCTTCTTCTCTCCTCCTCTATCTCCTCATCCTACCTCCTCCTCTCTTCTCCTAACCTCCTCCTTCTCCTCCAACCTCCTTCTTCTTCCTCTCTTCTTCTCCTTCTACCTCCTCCTCCTCCTAACCTCCTCCTTCTCCTCCTACTCCCTCTTCCTTACTTAGCTCCTCCTTCTCTTCCCTTCTTCCTCTTAACCTCCCTCTTCCTACCTCCCTTCTCCTCCTAAACTCCTCCTTCTTCTTCTTCCTTCTCCTCTACTCCTCCTCCTCCTTCTTCCTACCTCCTCCTTCTTCTTCCTAACTCTCCTTCTTCTTCTCTCCTTCTAACATCCTCTCCTTCTCCTCTCTCCTTCTTCCTCCTCCTCCTTCTCTTCTCCTTCTCCTTCTCCTTAACCTCCTCCTCTCTTCCACCTCCTCCTCCTCCTCTTCTACTTCCTCCTTCCTCCTCCTAACTCTCCTTCTTCCTTCTCCTTCTCCTTCTCCCTCCTCCTCCTCTCTTCCTAACTCCCTCCTCCTCTAAACTCCTCATTCTTCTCTAACCACCTCCTTCTTCATCCAAAACTCCTCCTTCTCTCCTTCTCCTCTTCTTCCTTCCTCCTTCTAACCTCCTCCTCTCTCCTTCTTTCCTCCTCCACCTCTCTCTCTCCTCTCACCTTTCCTCTACCTCTCTCCACTCTTCGCTCCTCCGTCTCTTCCTCCTCTTCCTCTCCTCTCCCTCCCTCCCTTCCGTCTTCTGCCACCCCCTATTACCCCCTCCTTTTTTCCCCTCCCTTCCTTCCATCCTAACCTCCTCCTCCTCCTCCTTCTAACCTCCTCCTTCTTCTTCCTAACCTCCTCCTCCTTCTTCTTCCTCCTAACCTCCTCCTCCTCCTCCTCTTCCTCTTCCTGCACCTAACCTCCTCCTCCTTCTTCCTAACCTCTTCCTTCTTCCTCCTTCTTCCTTCTCCTTCTTCCTTCTCCTTCTAACCTCCTCCTCCTCCTCCTTCTAACCTCCTCCTTCTTCTTCCTAACCTCCTCCTCCTGCACCTAACCTCCTCCTTCTTCCTCCTAACCTCCTCCTCCTCCTCCTCCTCCTCTTCCTCTTCCTGCACCTAACCTCCTCCTCCTTCTCTACCTCTCCTTCTTCTTCTCCTCTCCCTTCTAACCTCCTCCTCCTCTCCTTCTAACCTCCTCCTTCTTCTCCTACCTCCTCACTGCACCTACCTTCCTTCTCTTCCTCTAACCTCCTCCTCCTCCTCGTCCTCCTCCTCCTACACCTAACCTCCTTCTTCTTCTTCCTCCTGCATCTGACCTCTTCCTAGCCTCCTCCTCCTCTTCCTCCTGCATCTGACCTCTTCCTCCTCCTTCCTCCTAACCTCCTCCTCCTCCTCCTCCTTTTCCTCCTCCTGCACCTAACCATCTCCTCTACCTTAACTAGATACGTTCACTTAACACCACTTGAGACAAAACACTGAAATTTTACAAAGACTTTTTTATGTTAATCACATCTCTTAAGTGGTATTAAGTGAACCTATATACTGAAGTTAGATTCTTGGGTGTAATTGGCACGGTGGACCAGTTAGGTGGAATGGTTAAGTGGACCGGTTAAGTGGATCGGTTAAGTGGATCGGTTAAGTGGATCAGTTTAATGGACCAGTTAAGTGGACCAGTTAAGTGGACTGGTTAAGTGGACCGGTTAAGTGGATCAGTTTAGTGCACCAGTTAAATGGACCAGTTAAGTGGACTGGTTAAGTGGACCGGTTAAGTGGATCAGTTTCGTGGACCAGTTAAGTGGACCGGTTAAGTGGATCAGTTTCGTGGACCATTTAAGTGGACCGGTTAGGTGGACCAGTTAAATGGACCGGTTAGGTGGACTGGTTAAGTGGACCAGTTAAGTGGATCAGTTTAGTGAACCAGTTAAATGGACCACTTAAGTGGACCAGTTAAGTGGACTGGTTAAGTGGACCACAGTACCAAGACCACCACAGTACTGGGACAACCTAAATGGTCCATAACCATCAACTGGTAGTTAGGTGAGGTGCTCAACCACCGGCAAACGACCCACGCCTGGTTAACGACCGCTGTTCACATTAACGACCTTTAGCCAAGAGAAAACGAGTGGTAGTGTAGGTGCTGGTAGCGTGAGGAAAGATGGTGGTTGTGATGGTGGTTGGGGGGGGTTGGTTGGGGGGATTGGGTGGGATGGTTGTGGTTGGGGGGGTTGGGTGGGTGGGGTGGTGGTTGGGGGGGTTGGGGTGGGTGGGGTGGTGGTTGGGGGGGTTGGGTGGGTGGGGTGGTGGTGGTTGGGGAGGATGGTAGAGGTGGTGGTTGTGATGGAGATGGCAGTTTTACCCTCCTTCCCTTCTCTCCACCCCTCCCTCCCTCCCTCCCTCCCCCTCCCCTCTTCCCTCTCTCCCCCCTTCCCCCCTCCCCTCTTCCCTCCCTCCCTTCCTCACGGCCACCACCCCACTAAACGCCCCTTCACCACATAACTTGGCTCACTTGTCGACTCTTAATGTGTTAATTAGTGGTCTTATCAGTGTATGTGGGGGGGGGGGGGTGGTATGGGGAGGGGGGGTAAAGTGTGATATTTCTCTCGGCACACACACACACACAGTTGTTGGTTGGTCAATATAGTATGAAAAGCGGCTCAAGGGACCTCCTGACCTATCAACACATCCACTACTTATACCAGGTAGGAGGGGGATGGGGGGGGGAGGATGAGAGAAACGGCGGAGGAATACGAATCTCTCTCTCTCTCTCTCTCTCTCTCTCTCTCTCTCTCTCTCTCTCTCTCTCCCCAGGGCGCCACAAGATCTCCTCCTCTCATTCTACATCTGTTTATGCATTCATGGAAGGAGCGTCTCTCATCTTCCTCTCACTTCCCAGATTCCTCCTATCTCCTATTTCCCCTCATCTCTCATCTCCCCTCATTTCCCCTCATCTCTCATCTCCCTTCATCTCTCTATCACTATGGCAACGACACTATCAACTTTACAGTACAACTTGAAACGTACAGTGACCAACTCCCTCCCCTCTGCATACATACATACATACATACATACCTCCCTCCTTCCTCCCCCCCCCCCCCACCTAACACCAGCACTAAGCCTTTACATTTACAGACTGCGCCAATAATCCTCTCGTGCCATTACTGACTGGACGGCTGGCTGTTGGCTGCCTGCTGGGTATTTATAGTTCGGACTCTAGTACCTGCCAACACCGCCTGCCAAAACAGCCTGCTAACAGTAGTGGTAGTGAGAGAAATGACAGCCAACAGTAGTAGTAGTAGTATTAGGATATTTAATATTAAGGTAAATAAATGGTGGCAAAGGTGTGGCTATTGGGGGAGGCTGGAGGCCACGTTATAAAAAAAATAAAATAAAGTAGTAGTAGTAGTAGTAGTAGTAGTAGTAGTAGTAGTAGTAGAAGTAGCAGTAGCAGTAACAGTAGTAGTAGTAGTAGCAGTAGCAGTAACAGTAGTAGTAGTAGTAGTAGTAGTTAGTAGTAGTAGTAGTAGTAGTAGTAGTAGTAGTAGTAGTAGTAGTAGTAACAGTAGTAGTAGTAGTAGTAGTAGTAGTAGTAGTAACAGTAGTAGTAGTAGTAGTAGTAGTAGTAACAGGGGGACCCCGTAGCAATGGCAATGTATGCAATTGGACTATCAGTGCTCCAACAAGAAATAAAATTTGAAACAACCGGGGTCAAACAAGTAGCATATGCTGATGACCTCACAGGAGCAGGAAAAGTGGAGGACATCAAAAAGTGGTGGGACCTGGTAACATCGCGAGGTCCACAAATAGGGTACCACCCAAACGCTAGCAAGTCCTTCCTCATCGTGAAGCCAGAACATTATGAACGGGCTTTGGAGGCTTTTGGCGGAAGTGAGGTCAAAGTAACTAAGGACGGCCAAAGACATCTAGGCGCAGTAATTGGCACTACGGACTTCAAGACCGAGTACGTAGCTGGAAAGGTGAATGAGTGGGTTAGCGAAATCCAAGCTCTATCTGAGATTGCTAACACAGAGCCACATGCGGCCTTTGCAGCATTCACCCATGGAGTCAAGCATCGCTGGAACTACCTGATGCGTACCATCCCTGAGATCGGACCCCTCCTCCACCCTCTGGAAGAAGCCATCAGTGTCAAGTTCATTCCCAAACTAGTGAAACACCCTGACTTAACCCCAGCAGAAAGAACACTTCTTGCACTTCCACCAAGACTGGGAGGGATGGGACTAACTAATCCAGAGGAGATTGCTGACACTGAACATCAAAATTCACTTAAGCTCACGGCAGCCCTCACTGACCACATAATAGCCCAGAATGCAACAGGGGAAGTGGACACCAGGGAAGTAAATAAGATCCGTAGGGCCATTACAACAGATCGGCAGCACTGCCAAAATGACATGTTGCAGCAACTATTGCTGCAGGTTCCAGAAAATTTGACAAAAAAAGTAGCTATAGCGCAGGAGGTGGGCGCCTCGAACTGGTTAACTACGTTACCGATAAGGGCAAATGGTTTCAGCCTTAACAAACAAGAATTTACAGATGCCATTGCTCTAAGGTACGGTTGGCCAGTAGATGGTTTGCCCTCCCAATGCGTGTGTGGCTCTTCCTATGACGGCGATCACGCCATGGTCTGCAAGAAGGGGGGCTTCATATGCATGAGGCATGACGAGGTAAGGGATCTCACAGCAAATATGTTGAAGGAAATCTGCCGGGACGTCATGGTAGAACCGACCCTCCTTCCACTGGATGGTGAGATCTTCCAACACAGGACTTCAAACACATCTAACGAAGCCCGTGTGGACGTCAGTGCTCGAGGATTCTGGACGCGGGGACAGCGAGCTTTCTTCGACATCAGGATTTTCGATCCCATGGCCACTTGTCACCGTAACCTAGCTCTCGATGCTGCACATAGAGAGGAACGAGAACGACAAGAGAAGGGCATATGGGGAGAGAATTCAAAACGTTGATCAAGGCAGCTTCACTCCTCTAGTGTTCACAACCTCTGGTGGGATGGGCCCAAGTGCAAGATGTTTCTACGCCAGACTCGCGGAGGTGATCTCCGAACAGAAGCAGCAGCCCAGAAGTTATGTTACAGCCTGGATGAGATGTCGACTGTCCTTCTCTCTCCTTCGGTCGGCTTTGCTCTGCCTCAGGGGAACGAGAGCTTCTGCCCCTACTTCGACAACTGCTGCAGATATTGACTATGAGGCTACAGTCACTGAATGCCGCATAGATCTGCGGCTCAACTAATTTAACACAGATAGGATAGCTTATTATGTATTAGGATATTTAATATTAAGGTAAATAAATGGTGGCGAAGGTGTGGCTATTGGGGGAGGCTGGAGGCCACACACAGTTTTTAATATATAATAAAAGATATATAAAAAAACAAACAGATAGAGAAAAATAAATAGAAAATAAAATAATAGTGTAGTAGTAACAGTAAGTAGTAGTAGTCCAGTATGTAGTAGTAGTAGTAAGTAGTAGTAGTAAGTAGTAGTATGTATTAGTAGATAGTATTAATATTAAGGTAAATAAATGGTGTCGAAGATATGGCTATTAGGGGAGGCTGGAGGCCATTATTAAAAAAAAACAGTAGTAGTAGAACAACAGCAGCCACAACAACAAGCAGCCACCAACAACCGCGCCAACACAACAGCAGCCAACAACAACAGCAGCCAACAACAACAGCAGCCAACAACAACAGCAGCCAACAACAACAGCAGCAGCCAACAACAACAGCAGCCAACAACAACAGCAGCCAACAACAACAGCAGCAACAACAACAGCAGCCAGCGCAACAACAACAGCAGCCAACAACAACAGCAGCCAACAACAACAGCAGCCAACACAACAGCAGCCACAACAACGCAGCCAACAACAACAGCAGCCAACAACAACAGCAGCCAACAACAACAGCAGCCAACAACAACAGCAGCCAACAACAACAACAGCTAACAACAACAGCAGCCAACAACAACAGCAGCCAACAACAACAGCAGACAACAACAACAGCAGCCAACAACAACAGCAGCCAACAACAACAGCAGCTAACAACAACAGCAGCCAACAACAACAGCAGCCAACAACAACAGCATACAACAACAACAGCAGCAAACAACAACAGCAGCCAACAACAACAGCAGCCAACAACAACAGCAGCCAACAACAACAGCAGCCAACAACAACAGCAGCCAACAACAACAGCAGCCAACAACAACAACAGCTAACAACAACAGCAGCCAACAACAACAGCAGCCAACAACAACAGCAGACAACAACAACAGCAGACAACAACAACAGCAGCCAACAACAACAGCAGCTAACAACAACAGCAGCCAACAACAACAGCAGCCAACAACAACAGCAGCCAACAACAGCAGCAGCCAACAACAACAGCAGCCAACAACAACAGCAGACAACAACAACAGCAGCCAACAACAACAGCCAACAACAACAACAGCCAACAACAGCAGCCAACAACAACAACAGCCAACAACAACAGCAGACAACAACAACAGCAGCCAACAACAACAGCAGCCAACAACAGCAGCAGCAGCAGCCAACAACAACAGCAGCAAACAACAACAGCAGCCAACAACAACAGCAGCCAACAACAACAACAGCAGCCAACAACAACAGCAGCAGCCAACAACAACAGCAGCAGCCAACAACAACAGCAGCCAACAACAACAGCAGCCAACAACAACAGCAGCCAACAACAACAGCAGCCAAAAACAACAGCAGCCAACAACAACAGCAGCCAACAACAACAGCAACAACAACAGCAGCAGCAGCCAACAACAACAGCAGCCAACAACAACAGCAGCCAACAACAACAGCAGCAGCAGCCAACAACAACAGCAGCCAACAACAACAGCAGCCAACAACAACAGCAGCAGCAGCCAACAACTGCAGCAAACACAACAGCAGCAACAACAGCAGCCAACAACAACAGCAGCCAACAACAACACCAGCCAACAACAACACCAGCAAACACAAACAGCAGCACACAACAGCAGCAGCAACAACAACAGCAGCCAACACAACAACAGCCACAACAACAACAGCAGCCAACAACAGCAGCAGACAACAACACCAGCCTACAACAACAACAGCACAACAACAACAGCAGCCAACAACAACAGCAGCCAACAACAGCAGCAGCCAACAACAACAGCAGCCAACAACAACAGCAGCCAACAACAGCAGCAGCCAACAACAGCAGCAGCCAACAACAACAGCAGCCAACACCAACACAGCAACAACAACACAGCAGCCAACAACAACAGCAGACAACAACAACAGCAGCCAACAACAACAGCAGCAGCCAACACAACAACAGCACAACAACACAGCCAACAACACAGCAGCCAACAACAGCAGCAGCACAACAACAGCAGCACAACACAACACAGCAACAACAGCACAGCACCAACAACAGCAGCAGCCAACAACAACAGCAGCAACAACACAGCCAACACAACAGCAGCCAACAACAACAGCAGCCAACAACAACAGCAGCCAACAACAACAACAGCAGCCAACAACAACAGCAGCAGCCAACAACAACAGCAGCCAACAACAACAGCAGCCAACAACAACAACAGCAGCCAACAACAACAACAGCAGCCAACAACAACAGCAGCCAACAACAACAACAGCAGCCAACAACAACAGCAGCCAACAACAACAGCAGCCAACAACAACAGCAGCCAACAACAACAGCAGCCAACAACAGCAGCAGCCAACAACAACAGCAGCCAACAACAGCAGCAGCCAACAACAACAGCAGCCAACAACAACAGCAGACAACAACAACAGCAGCCAACAACAACAGCAGCAGCCAACAACAACAGCAGCCAACAACAACAGCAGCAGCCAACAACAACAGCAGCCAACAACAACAGCAGACAACAACAACAGCAGCCAACAACAACAGCAGCAGCCAACAACAACAGCAGCCAACAACAACAGCAGCCAACAACAACAGCAGCCAACAACAACAGCAGCAGCCAACAACAGCAGCAGCCAACAACAACAGCAGCAGCCAACAACAGCAGCAGACAACAACAACAGCAGCTAACAACAACAGCAGCCAACAACAACAGCAGCCAACAACAACAGCAGACAACAACAACAGCAGACAACAACAACAGCAGCCAACAACAACAGCAGCCAACAACAACAACAGCAGCCAACAACAACAGCAGCCAACAACAGCAGCAGCCAACAACAACAACAGCAGCCAACAACAACAACAGCAGCCAACAACAGCAGCAGCCAACAACAACAGCAGCCAACAACAACAGCAGCCAACAACAACAACAGCAGCCGACAACAACAACAGCAGCCAACAACAACAGCAGCCAACAACAACAGCAGCCAACAACAACAGCAGCCACAACAAGCAACAACAGCAGCCAACAACAGCAGCAGCCACACAACACCTGCAGCCAACAACAGCAGCAGCCAACAACAGCAGCAGCCAACAACAACAGCAGCCAACAACAACAGCAGCCAACAACAACAGCAGCCAACAACAACAGCAGCAACAACACACAGCCAACACAACAGCCAACAACAGCAGCACCAACAACAACAGCAGCCAACAACAACAGCAGCCAACACCAACAACAGCCAACAACAACAACAGCAGCCAACAACAACAACAGCAGCCAACAACAACAGCAGCCAACAACAACAGCAGCCAACAACAACAGCAGCCAACAACAGCAGCAGCCAACAACAACAGCAGCCAACAACAACAGCAGCCAACAACAGCAGCAGCCAACAACAACAACAGCAGCCAACAACAACAGCAGCCAACAACAGCAGCAGCCAACAACAACAGCAGCCAACAACAACAACAGCAGCCAACAACAACAACAGCAGCCAACAACAACAGCAGCCAACAACAACAGCAGCCAACAACAACAGCAGCCAACAACAACAGCAGCCAACAACAACAGCAGCCAACAATAACAGCAGCTAACAACAGCAGCAGCCAACAACAACAGCAGCCAACAACAACAGCAGCTAACAACAACAGCAGCTAACAACAACAACGGCAGCCAACAACAACAGCAGCAGCCAACAACAACAGCAGCTAACAACAGCAGCAGCCAACAACAACAGCAGCCAACAACAACAGCAGCCAACAACAGCAGCCAACAACAACAGCAGCCAACAACAACAGCAGCCAACAACAACAGCAGCAGCCAACAACAATAGCAGCTAACAACAGCAGCAGCCAACAACAACAGCAGCTAACAACAACAGCAGCTAACAACAACAACGGCAGCCAACAACAACAGCAGCAGCCAACAACAACAGCAGCTAACAACAGCAGCAGCCAACAACAACAGCAGCCAACAACAACAGCAGCCAACAACAACAACAGCAGCCAACAACAACAGCAGCCAACAACAACAACAGCAGCCAACAACAACAACAGCAGCCAACAACAACAACAGCAGCCAACAACAGCAGCAGCCAACAACAACAGCAGCCAACAACAACAGCAGCCAACAACAACAGCAGCCAACAACAACAGCAGCCAACAACAACAGCAGCCAACAACAACAGCAGCCAACAACAACAGCAGCCAACAACAACAGCAGCCAACAACAACAGCAGCCAACAACAACAGCAGCCAACAACAACAGCAGCCAACAACAACAGCAGCCAACAACAACAGCAGCCAACAACAACAGCAGCCAACAACAACAACAGCAGCCAACAACAACAGCAGCCAACAACAACAGCCAACAACAACAACAGCAGCCAACAACAACAAGAGCAGCCAACAACAACAGCAGCCAACAAAAACAGCAGCAGCCAACAACAACAGCAGCTAACAACAGCAGCAGCCAACAACAACAGCAGCCAATAACAACAGCAGCCAACAACAACAGCAGCAGCCAACAACAACAGCAGCTAACAACAACAGCAGCCAACAACAACAGCAGCTAACAACAACAACAGCAGCCAACAAGAACAGCAGCCAACAACAACAACAGCAGCCAACAACAACAGCAGCCAACAACAACAGCAGCCAACAACAACAGCAGCTAGCAACAGCAGCCAACAACAACAGCAGCCAACAACAACAGCAGCCAACAACAACAGCAGCCAACAACAACAGCAGCCAACAACAACAGCAGCCAACAACAACAACAGCAGCCAACAACAACAGCAGCCAACAACAACAGCCAACACCAACAACAGCAGCCAACAACAACAGCAGCCAACAACAACAGCAGCCAACAACAACAGCAGCCAACAACAACAGCAGCCAACAACAACAACAGCAGCTAACAACAGCAGCAGCCAACAACAACAGCAGCCAATAACAACAGCAGCCAACAACAACAGCAGCAGCCAACAACAACAGCAGCTAACAACAGCAGCAGCCAACAACAACAGCAGCCAACAACAACAGCAGCTAACAACAACAACAGCAGCTAACAACAACAGCAGCCAACAACAACAACAGCAGCCAACAACAACAGCAGCAGCCAACAACAGCAGCAGCCAACAACAGCAGCAGCCAACAACAACAGCAGCAGCCAACAACAACAGCAGCAGCCAACAACAGCAGCCAACAACAACAGCAGCCAACAACAACAGCAGCAGCCAACAACAACAGCAGCAGCCAACAACAACAGCAGCAGCCAACAACAACAGCAGCTAACAACAGCAGCAGCCAACAACAACAGCAGCTAACAACAACAGCAGCCAACAACAATAACAGCAGCCAACAACAACAACAGCAGCCAACAACAACAACAGCAGCCAACAACAACAGCAGCCAACAACAACAGCAGCCAACAACAACAGCAGCCAACAACAACGGCAGCCAACAACAACAGCAGCCAACAACAACAGCAGCTAACAACAGCAGCAGCCAACAACAACAGCAGCAGCCAACAACAACAGCAGCCAACAACAACAGCAGCCAACAACAACAGCAGCCAACAACAACAATAATAACACTAAAACCAATAACAGCACGATCACTATCACCACCACCTCTCACCATCAACACCACTACCACCACCACAACCAAACATCATCACTGCCCCACAACCATAACCTCCCCTAACACTCGGGAAAACACAAACAACAACACTTCTTCAAAACAACACCAAAACATCTGACGTCATCACCCTTAAAACAGACCCAAACATCTGACGTCATCACCCTTAAGACAGACCAAAACATCTGACGTCATCATCCTTAAAACAGACCAAAACATCTGACGTCATCACCCTTAAAACAGAACAAAACATCTGACGTCATCATCCTTAAAACAGACCAAAACATCTGACGTCATCATCCTTAAAACAGACCCAAACATCTGACGTCATCACCCTTAAAACAGACCCAAACATCTGACGTCATCATCCTTAAAACAGACCCAAACATCTGACGTCATCATCCTTAAAACAGACCCAAACATCTGACGTCATCATCCTTAAAACAGACCCAAACATCTGACGTCATCACCCTTAAAACAGACCCAAACATCTGACGTCATCATCCTTAAAACAGACCCAAACATCTGACGTCATCATCCTTAAAACAGACCCAAACATCTGACGTCATCACCCTTAAAACAGACCCAAACATCTGACGTCATCACCCTTAAAACAGACCCAAACATCTGACGTCATCATCCTTAAAACAGACCCAAACATCTGACGTCATCATCCTTAAAACAGACCCAAACATCTGACGTCATCACCCTTAAAACAGACCCAAACATCTGACGTCATCACCCTTAAAACAGACCCAAACATCTGACGTCATCATCCT
The DNA here is from genome assembly GCA_958450375.1 of Homarus gammarus. Classification (NCBI taxonomy): domain Eukaryota; kingdom Metazoa; phylum Arthropoda; class Malacostraca; order Decapoda; family Nephropidae; genus Homarus; species Homarus gammarus. The sequence goes on from CAUDMG010001905.1 coordinate 33,443, forward strand.
TAAAACAGACCCAAACATCTGACGTCATCATCCTTAAAACAGACCCAAACATCTGACGTCATCACCCTTAAAACAGACCCAACATCTGACGTCATCACCTTTAAACAGACCCAAACATCTGACGTCATCACCCTTAAAACAGACCCAAACATCTGACGTCATCATCCTTAAAACAGACCCAAACATCTGACGTCATCATCCTTAAAACAGACCCAAACATCTGACGTCATCATCCTTAAAACAGAACAAAACATCTGACGTCATCACCATTAAAACAGACCCAAACATCTGACGTCATCATCCTTAAAACAGACCCAAACATCTGACGTCATCATCCTTAAAACAGACCCAAACAACTGACGTCATCATCCTTAAAACAGACCCAACATCTGACGTCATCACCCTTAAAACAGACCCAAACATCTGACGTCATCACCTTTAAAACAGACCCAAACATCTGACGTCATCATCCTTAAAACAGACCCAAACATCTGACGTCATCATCCTTAAAACAGACCCAAACATCTGACGTCATCATCCTTAAAACAGACCCAAACATCTGACGTCATCATCCTTAAAACAGACCCAAACATCTGACGTCATCATCCTTAAAACAGACCCAAACATCTGACGTCATCACCCTTAAAACAGACCCAAACATCTGACGTCATCACCCTTAAAACAGACCCAAACATCTGACGTCATCATCCTTAAAACAGACCCAAACATCTGACGTCATCATCCTTAAAACAGACCCAAACATCTGACGTCATCACCCTTAAAACAGACCCAAACATCTGACGTCATCACCCTTAAAACAGACCCAAACATCTGACGTCATCACCCTTAAAACAGACCCAAACATCTGACGTCATCATCCTTAAAACAGACCCAAACATCTGACGTCATCATCCTTAAAACAGACCCAAACATCTGACGTCATCATCCTTAAAACAGAACAAAACATCTGACGTCATCACCATTAAAACAGACCCAAACATCTGACGTCATCATCCTTAAAACAGACCCAAACATCTGACGTCATCATCCTTAAAACAGACCCAAACATCTGACGTCATCATCCTTAAAACAGACCCAAACATCTGACGTCATCACCTTTAAAACAGACCCAAACATCTGACGTCATCATCCTTAAACAGACCCAAACATCTGACGTCATCATCCTTAAAACAGACCCAAACATCTGACGTCATCATCCTTAAAACAGACCCAAACATCTGACGTCATCATCCTTAAAACAGACCCAAACATCTGACGTCATCATCCTTAAAACAGACCCAAACATCTGACGTCATCATCCTTAAAACAGACCCAAACATCTGACGTCATCATCCTTAAAACAGACCCAAACATCTGACGTCATCACCCTTAAAACAGACCCAAACATCTGACGTCATCATCCTTAAAACAGACCCAAACATCTGACGTCATCATCCTTAAAACAGACCCAAACATCTGACGTCATCATCCTTAAAACAGACCCAAACATCTGACGTCATCATCCTTAAAACAGACCCAAACATCTGACGTCATCATCCTTAAAACAGACCCAAACATCTGACGTCATCATCCTTAAAACAGACCCAAACATCTGACGTCATCACCCTTAAAACAGACCCAAACATCTGACGTCATCATCCTTAAAACAGACCCAAACATCTGACGTCATCATCCTTAAAACAGACCCAAACATCTGACGTCATCATCCTTAAAACAGACCCAAACATCTGACGTCATCATCCTTAAAACAGACCCAAACATCTGACGTCATCACCCTTAAAACAGACCCAAACATCTGACGTCATCATCCTTAAAACAGACCCAAACATCTGACGTCATCATCCTTAAAACAGACCCAAACATCTGACGTCATCATCCTTAAAACAGACCCAAACATCTGACGTCATCATCCTTAAAACAGACCCAAACATCTGACGTCATCACCCTTAAAACAGACCCAAACATCTGACGTCATCACCCTTAAAACAGACCCAAACATCTGACGTCATCACCCTTAAAACAGACCCAAACATCTGACGTCATCACCCTTAAAACAGACCCAAACATCTGACGTCATCACCCTTAAAACAGACCCAAACATCTGACGTCATCACCCTTAAAACAGACCCAAACATCTGACGTCATCACCCTTAAAACAGACCCAAACATCATACGAGCATAAACAACCCTTCATCTATGACGTCACCAGAGGCTCCTTCAGGTAAAACTGCTTCAGGTGATAATTAAATATTTCCTCAAGTAATTTAATATTATAATTTAAATAGCAAATAAACTTAAAATAATTACATAATACGGTATTAACTTGACACACACACGGACACAAACGAAGTAAACAGTCATTTCTCACCTAACAAACTAACCTAACAACCTAACCTAACAAACTAACCTAACCTAACCTAACAAACTAACCTAACCTAACAAACTAACCTAACCTAACCTGTAAAAAAAAATCCTCCTATATATGCACTATAAAAAAAATATATTATAAGAACAAATTTTAAATAATTCACTGAAATAATAAAAAATAAATTCATTAACCATCCTGGATAAAAAATATAAACTGACCTGAAGAAATAAACACACACACACACACACACACACACACACACACACACACACACACACACACATCTAACAATAAAGAACAAACAAACAAACAAATACAACAACAGAAGTAAATGAAACACACTACAACTCTATCCATACACGACCAACAACTTATGAATGGCAGACAGTGTAAACAAAGACCACGTGATCAACATTTACTATCATCTACTACACCACGAGGCCATGAATGAGTTACCAGAGAGTAAATAAACATATAATTTTTCTTCCCCGGCTCATTAACTTACGCAATTTATGAATGACATATACGCCACCCCCACCCCCCCCCTCTGACCCCCAATATATACGCTAAAATCTCACCCCCCCCCCCTCTCCTCCCCCCCCACGTGTTAAATTGAGGCTGGCCTGCTCTGTTTATCTTCACTCGTGTTACAATACTAATTTAACACAGGTGTGGGCGTTAATCACAGGTGTGGGCGTTAATCACAGGTGTGGGCGTTAATCCTAAATCATTGTGGCTAAATCTGGTTCGGATTTAGTCTCCCCAGTGTTGCCAATGTCGAGCGTGAGATGGTAACACTGATTTGTTTTACTACCGCAATTACTACCACTACTACTACTATATTACTACCACTACTACTACTACTACCACTACTATTACTACCACTACTACTACTACAACTACGATTATTATTATTATTATTATTATTATTATTATTATTATTATTATTATTATTATTATCATTTCAACTTGGCAGTGTATGTATGTATGTATGCATGTATGTATGTATGTATGTATGTATGTATTGGAGGTGCGTGTGGGTGTTAAGGAATGCGTTTGAGTGGCGATGGAATGTAAAGATAAGGGTAGTAGTAGAATGTGGATAGTGGTGGTTGGAGTGTGTGGGTAGTGATGAGGGTAGAGTGTGTGGGTAGTGATGAGGGTAGAGTGTGTGGGTAGTGATGAGGGTAGAGTGTGTGGGTAGTGATGAGGGTAGAGTGTGAGGGTAGAGTGTGTGGGTAGTGATGAGGGTAGAGTGTGTGGGTAGTGATGAGGGTAGAGTGTGTGGGTAGTGATGAGGGTAGAGTGTGAGGGTAGAGTGTGTGGGTAGTGATGAGGGTAGAGTGTGTGGGTAGTGATGAGAGTAGAGTGTGTGGGTAGTGAGGAGGGTAGAGTGTGTGGGTAGTGAGGAGGGTAGAGTGTGTGGGTAGTGACGAGGGTAGAGTGCGTGGGTAGAGTGTGTGGGTAGTGAGGAGGGTAGAGTGTGTGGGTAGTGATGAGGGTAGAGTGTGTGGGTAGTGATGAGGGTAGAGTGTGTGGGTAGTGAGGAGGGTAGAGTGTGTGGGTAGTGAGGAGGGTAGAGTGCGTGGGTAGTGATGAGGGTAGAGTGTGTGGGTAGTGATGAGGGTAGAGTGTGTGGGTAGTGATGAGGGTAGAGTGTGTGGGTAGTGATGAGGGTAGAGTGTGTGGGTAGTGATGAGGGTAGAGTGTGTGGGTAGTGATGAGGGTAGAGTGTGTGGGTAGTGAGGAGGGTAGAGTGTGTGGGTAGTGATGAGGGTAGAGTGTGTGGGTAGTGATGAGGGTAGAGTGTGTGGGTAGAGTGTGTGGGTAGTGATGAGGGTAGAGTGTGTGGGTAGTGATGAGGGTAGAGTGTGTGGGTAGTGATGAGGGTAGAGTGTGTGGGTAGAGTGTGAGGGTAGAGTGTGTGGGTAGTGATGAGGGTAGAGTGTGTGGGTAGTGATGAGGGTAGAGTGTGTGGGTAGAGTGTGTGGGTAGTGAGGAGGGTAGAGTGTGTGGGTAGTGATGAGGGTAGAGTGTGTGGGTAGTGATGAGGGTAGAGTGTGTGGGTAGAGTGTGAGGGTAGAGTGTGTGGGTAGTGAGGAGGGTAGAGTGTGTGGGTAGTGAGGAGGGTAGAGTGTGTGGGTAGTGATGAGGGTAGAGTGTGTGGGTAGTGATGAGGGTAGAGTGTGTGGGTAGAGTGTGTGGGTAGTGATGAGGGTAGAGTGTGTGGGTAGTGAGGAGGGTAGAGTGTGTGGGTAGTGATGAGGGTAGAGTGTGAGGGTAGAGTGTGTGGGTAGTGAGGAGGGTAGAGTGTGTGGGTAGTGATGAGGTAGAGTGTGTGGGTAGTGATGAGGGTAGAGTGTGTGGGTAGTGATGAGGGTAGAGTGTGTGGGTAGTGATGAGGGTAGAGTGTGTGGGTAGTGAGGAGGGTAGAGTGTGTGGGTAGTGAGGAGGGTAGAGTGTGTGGGTAGAGTGTGAGGGTAGAGTGTGTGGGTAGTGAGGAGGGTAGAGTGTGTGGGTAGTGAGGAGGGTAGAGTGTGTGGGTAGAGTGTGTGGGTAGTGATGAGGGTAGAGTGTGTGGGTAGTGATGAGGGTAGAGTGTGTGGGTAGAGTGTGAGGGTAGAGTGTGTGGGTAGTGATGAGGGTAGAGTGTGTGGGTAGTGATGAGGGTACAGTGTGTGGGTAGAGTGTGAGGGTAGAGTGTGTGGGTAGTGAGGAGGGTAGAGTGTGTGGGTAGTGAGGAGGGTAGAGTGTGTGGGTAGTGATGAGGGTAGAGTGTGTGGGTAGTGATGAGGGTAGAGTGTGTGGGTAGAGTGTGAGGGTAGAGTGTGTGGGTAGTGAGGAGGGTAGAGTGTGTGGGTAGTGAGGAGGGTAGAGTGTGTGGGTAGTGATGAGGGTAGAGTGTGTGGGTAGTGATGAGGGTAGAGTGTGTGGGTAGAGTGTGTGGGTAGTGATGAGGGTAGAGTGTGAGGGTAGAGTGTGTGGGTAGTGAGGAGGGTAGAGTGTGTGGGTAGTGAGGAGGGTAGAGTGTGTGGGTAGTGATGAGGGTAGAGTGTGAGGGTAGAGTGTGTGGGTAGTGAGGAGGGTAGAGTGTGTGGGTAGTGAGGAGGGTAGAGTGTGTGGGTAGTGATGAGGGTAGAGTGTGAGGGTAGAGTGTGTGGGTAGTGAGGAGGGTAGAGTGTGTGGGTAGTGATGAGGGTAGAGTGTGAGGGTAGAGTGTGTGGGTAGTGAGGAGGGTAGAGTGTGTGGGTAGTGATGAGGGTAGAGTGTGTGGGTAGTGATGAGGGTAGAGTGTGTGGGTAGTGATGAGGGTAGAGTGTGTGGGTAGTGAGGAGGGTAGAGTGTGTGGGTAGTGAGGAGGGTAGAGTGTGTGGGTAGAGTGTGAGGGTAGAGTGTGTGGGTAGTGAGGAGGGTAGAGTGTGTGGGTAGTGAGGAGGGTAGAGTGTGTGGGTAGAGTGTGTGAGTAGTGATGAGGGTAGAGTGTGTGGGTAGTGAGGAAGGTAGAGTGCGTGGGTAGTGATGAGGGTAGAGTGTGTGGGTAGAGTGTGAGGGTAGTGATGAGGGTAGAGTGTGTGGGTAGTGAGGAGGGTAGAGTGTGAGGGTAGAGTGTGTGGGTAGTGAGGAGGGTAGAGTGTGTGGGTAGTGATGAGGGTAGAGTGTGTGGGTAGTGATGAGGGTAGAGTGTGTGGGTAGTGATGAGGGTAGAGTGTGTGGGTAGTGATGAGGGTAGAGTGTGAGGGTAGAGTGTGTGGGTAGTGATGAGGGTAGAGTGTGTGGGTAGTGATGAGGGTAGAGTGTGTGGGTAGTGATGAGGGTAGAGTGTGAGGGTAGAGTGTGAGGGTAGAGTGTGTGGGTAGTGAGGAGGGTAGAGTGTGTGGGTAGAGTGTGAGGGTAGAGTGTGTGGGTAGTGAGGAGGGTAGAGTGCGTGGGTAGTGAGGAGGGTAGAGTGTGTGGGTATTGAGGAGGGTAGAGTGTGAGGGTAGAGTGTGAGGGTAGTGATGAGGGTAGAGTGTGTGGGTAGAGTATGTGAGTAGTGATGAGGGTAGAGTGTGTGGGTAGTGAGGAAGGTAGAGTGCGTGGGTAGTGATGAGGGTAGAGTGTGTGGGTAGTGATGAGGGTAGAGTGTGTGGGTAGTGAGGAAGGTAGAGTGCGTGGGTAGTGATGAGGGTAGAGTGTGAGGGTAGAGTGTGAGGGTAGAGTGTGTGGGTAGTGATGAGGGTAGAGTGTGTGGGTAGTGATGAGGGTAGAGTGTGTGGGTAGTGATGAGGGTAGAGTGTGAGGGTAGAGTGTGAGGAGGGTAGAGTGTGTGGGTAGAGTGTGAGGGTAGAGTGTGTGGGTAGTGAGGAGGGTAGAGTGTGTGGGTAGTGAGGAGGGTAGAGTGTGAGGGTAGAGTGTGTGGGTAGAGTGTGAGGGTAGAGTGTGAGGGTAGAGTGTGTGGGTAGTGAGGAGGGTGGAGTGTGTGGGTAGAGTGTGAGGGTAGAGTGTGAGGGTAGAGTGTGAGGGTAGAGTGTGTGGGTAGTGAGGAGGGTAGAGTGTGTGGGTAGAGTGTGAGGGTAGAGTGTGTGGGTAGTGATGAGGGTAGAGTGTGTGGGTAGTGAGGAGGGTAGAGTGTGAGGGTAGAGTGTGTGGGTAGTGATGAGGGTAGAGTGTGTGGGTAGTGATGAGGGTAGAGTGTGTGGGTAGTGAGGAGGGTAGAGTGTGAGGGTAGAGTGTGTGGGTAGTGAGGAGGGTAGAGTGTGTGGGTAGTGAGGAGGGTAGAGTGTGTGGGTAGTGAGGAGGGTAGAGTGTGTGGGTAGTGAGGAGGGTAGAGTGTGTGGGTAGTGAGGAGGGTAGAGCGTGAGGGTAGTGATGAGGGTAGAGTGTGTGGGTAGAGTGTGAGAGTGTGTGGGTAGAGTGTGAGGGTAGAGTGTGAGGGTAGAGTTTGGGGGTAGTGAGGAGGGTAGAGTGTGAGGGTAGAGTGTGAGGGTAGAGTGCGTGGGTAGAGTGTGAGGGTAGAGTGCGTGGGTAGAGTGTGAGGGTAGTGTGTGTGGGTAGAGTGTGAGGGTAGAGTGTGTGGGTAGTAGTAGTTTTGATGGGGGTGGATGGTGGTAGTTTGTATTTATAGTGACGTCTGACAATGGTGGATAGTGGTAGTAGTGGTAGTGACGGTCGTATAGTACTGGGGTAAAGAGAAAGAAAGAAAGAAAGATAGCCAGTAGCGGTAATTGATAGGTGGGCCTCTGACCTTGACATGAAGTGTACATTACAGGGCAGAGGCGGAGAAGGAGGAGGAGGAGTGGGGGAGAGGGTAGGGGGAGGAGGAGTGGGGGAGAGGATAGGGGGAGGAGGAGGGGAGAGGGAGGAGGATGGGAGAGGGTAGGGGGAGGAGGAGTGGGGTAGGGGGTTGGGGAGGAGGAGTAGGGTAGGGGGTAGGGGAGGAGGAGTGGGGTAGGGGGTAGGAGAGGAGGAGTGGGGTAGGGGTAGGGGGTAGGGGAGGAGGAGTGGGGTAGGGGGTAGGGGAGGAGGAGTGGGGTAGGGGGTAGGGGGAGGAGGAGTGGGGTAGGGGGTAGGGGGAGGAGGAGTGGGGGAGAGGATAGGGGGAGGAGGAGGGGAGAGGGAGGAGGATGGGAGAGGGTAAGAGGTAAAAAAGAAGTTATAATTCCCTCGCCTCTTCTGTCCTCCTCCCTCCACTTCCTCCCTTCCTCTTCCTCTTCCATCTCCTCCTCCTCCAACCTTTATCTTCCCTCCCCTCCTCTTCCCTCCCCTCCTCTTCCCTCCTCTACCCCACCCTCCTCTTCCCTTTCCCCTCCCTCTTCCCTTTCCCCTCCCCTCCCCTTCCCCCTCCCCTCCCCCTCCCTCTTCCCTCCCCTCCCCTTCCCCTCCCCTCCTCTTCCCCCTTCCCCCTTCCCTCCTCTTCCCCCCCTTTCCTCTTCCCGGGGCAACACACTACACACCGCCTCTTAAAGGTCTTGGTATTTGCAGTGAGAGAAAATCAGTATTGTGACATTTACAGAGACCTGTGTTAACTCTGGTACCAGGGAGGAAGGGAGTTTAGAGAAGAGGGAGGGAGAACGAGGGAGGAAAGGGAAAATAAAAGGGACTAGGGATAAAAGAGACAGAAAAAGAAAGACAGGTGAGAGAGACACACACCACCTGTCACCCCGTCACACCTGTCCAATTAACTCCCCTCCACAAGGTTACACACTACCATATTAAAACTACGATCACCATCACAAACTATAAAAGTACATAAAAAGTAAAGTATAAAAGTATGTACACAACTAACAAGACAATTCGCCCAAAATCCGCCATAACTCTTTTTCCTGGATGCAAATTTTGACCCGAGTTTTGTGAACTGGGGAAAACAATTTACTGCGTTGTCTGAAAGTTATTTTGGCCACGATAATAATTACTGTAAATAATTAATTGATAACTAAGTAAGAGATGTATTTAGGATGTGTGTGTGTGTGAAGAGAAATGAATAAGGGATTATTATATATTAGACAAAATGTATAATAATAATGATAATGGTAATAATAATAACAGTAATAATAATAATAATAATAATAATAATAATAACAGTAATAATAATAATAATAATAATAATAATAATAATAATAATAATAATAATAATCTTAAAGAATAACTCTCACACACACACACACACACACACACACAAGAACATAAGAAAATGAGGAGTCTGCAATAGGCTGGTTGGCCTGTGGAATGTGCATGGCAGCTCCTGTTGAGAGTTACTACCACTCTCTATCATCCATGGATCTATCTAGCCTCCTTTTAAAACTTTCCAGCGTTCCAGCACTTATTACAAAGTTGCTAAGATTGTTCCACTCGTACACCACCCTATTTGTGAACCAGTTCCTTCCTATCTCCCTCCTAAACCTAAACTTATCCAACTTCAATCCGTTGCTACGAGTCCTATCCTGCTCGGATATTATAAGAACTTTATCTATATCCCCTTTATTGATTCCTTTCACCCACTTAAATACTTCTATCATATCTCCCCGCACTCTTCGTCTTTTTAGGGAATACAAGTTTAGTTTATTTAACCTACCTTGATATGGTAGGTTTCTAAGTCCCGGAATCATTTTCGTCATTCTTCGCTGCACCGACTCCAGTGAATTGATATCCATTCTATAATAAGGGCACCAGAACTGAACCGCGTAATCGAGGTGCGGCCTGACTAACGCAAGATATAGTTGCAATAAGACCTCTGCACTCTTATTACTTATACTTCTAGATATAAAACCCAATACTCTGTTTGCCTTATTTCGAACATTAACGCACTGTTTTCAAGGCCGTGGGTCCGGGCTTACAAGTACCCCTAAGTCTGTTTGACAAGTCGACTTCTCTAGGTTGATGTTGTTAAGGCTGTACACATTGACAGTATTTGTTCTTCCAATATTAAGTACGCTGCACTTGCTGGTGTTGAATTTCATTTGCCATTTTTCTGACCACCCCTGCAGTTTATTTAGATCCTCCTGTAGTGCATTTGCATCCTGCCCTGAATTAATCTGCCGCCCTATTTTGGTGTCATCCGCAAACTTGCTTATGTCACTGCTGATCCCAGTATCTAGATCGTTTATGTAGATTATGAACAAGAGTGGGCCTAGTACTGACCCCTGGGGAACCACACACACACACACGCACACACATATATAATAAAAAAAAAAATCAATCACCCCAAATTACACACGGGAGAAAACCTCAACTAAAAAAATCACCCAAAATTTAATTAAGAGTGACGTAATTATAGTTGATTAAGAAAATTAATTATGTGAATGAATTATATGAACGGGTATCGAGACAAAGTAATTAGTGGCAACAAAAGGTAGTTTATTAAGGCTTTGTAATTATATGTTTCTTAATGAGACGTTCTAAATTTTATGTTATTATCATTATTATTAGTTAATAGTTATTAATGTCATTAGTTATTATTATTATTATTATTCTACCAACACCACCACTATGATCATTACGACACACACACACACACACACACACACACACACACACACACCTGAACAACATGTTTATAAAAAGAATATTTCCAATGACGTCGTAACAAAACACCTTGAGAGAGAGCGAGAAACAAACACCCGAAGCGCGTATTTTTGGTTTCTTTTGACTATGGTGTTGTAAAGGAAAGGGGGGGGGGGGTGCTGGGGGAAGAAGTTGTCAACCCACATGATATTTATTGAATAGAAAGACTTGAATATTTTTTTTATATGAAAAGGAAAATTTATGGAGAGAGAGAGAGAGAGAGAGAGAGACAAATTGCTCTATAAACACAAAAAGACAGACAGACACAGACAGACGACAACAGATAGGAAAAAAACACAACACAAACCAGCTTTCACATCAGTCAGTCAGTTAAGGTGGATCACAGAGAGATAAATAACTCACTAGCCCAATAATGATACTAGTCTTGACGCAACACAACACAACGCAACAACTACACAACACTACACTACACAACACTACACTACACAACACTACACAACACAACACAAACACTACACAACACCACACAACAACTACACAACACAACACTACACTACACAACACCACACAACACAACACTACACTACATAACACAACACTATCTTACACAACACAACACTACACTACACAACACCACACAACACAACACCACACAACACAACACTACATTACACAACACTATCTTACACAACACAACACAACGCAACACAACACAACACTAGACTACACAACACAACACAACACAACACTACACTACACAACACTACACTACATAACAAACACTATCTTACACAACACAACACAACACAACACTACACAACACAACACTACACAACACTACACAACACAACACTACACAACACTACACAACACAACACTACACAACACTACACTGCACAACACTACACAACACAACACCATACAACACTACACAACACAACACTACACTACATAACACAACACTATCTTACACAACACAACACAACACTACACAACACAACACTACACTACATAACACAACACTACACTACATAACACAACACTATCTTACACAACACAACACAACACTACACAACACAACACAACACTACACAACACAACACTACACAACACAAGCCTACACTACACAACACAACACTACACAACCCAAAACTACACTACACTAGCCTACACTACACAACACAACACAACACAACACAACACAACACTACACTACACAACACAACACTACACTACACAACACAACACTACACTACACAACACAACACAACACAACACAACGCTACACAACACAACACTACACTACACAACACAACACTACATAACACAACACTATCTTACACAACACAACACAACACTACACTACACTAGCCTACACAACACAACACAACACAACACTACACAACACAACACTACACAACACAACACAACACTACACTACACAACACAACACTACACTACACAACACAACACAACACTACATAACACAACACAACACAACACAACACTACACAACACAACGCTACACTAAACAACACAACACTACATAACACAACACTATCTTACACTACACAACACAACACTACACAACACAACACTACACTACACAACACTACACTACACTACACTACACAACACAACACAACACAACACAACACTACACAACACAACACAACACAACACTACACAACACAACACAACACTACACAACACAACACTACACTACACAACACAACACTACACTACACAACACAACACTACACTACACTAGCCTACACAACACAACACAACACAACACTACACAACACAACACAACACAACACTACAAAAGCCTACACTAGACAACACAACACAACACAACGATACACTACACAACACTACACAACACAACATAACACAACACTATCTTACACTACACAACACAACACAACGCTACACTACATAACACAACACAACACAACACTACACTACACAACACAACACAACACAACACAACACTACACAACACAACACAACACAACGCTACACTACACAACACAACACTACATAACACAACACTATCTTACACTACACAACACAACGCTACACTACACAACACAACACAAAGCTACACTACACAACACAACACAACGCTACACTACACAACACAACACTACATAACACAACACTATCTTACACTACACTACACAACACAACACTACACAACACAACACAACACTACACAACACAACACAACGCTACACTACACAACACAACACTACATTACACTACACCTCACAACACAACACAACACTACATAACACAACACAACACTACATAACACAACACTACACAACACAACGCAACACTACATAACACAACACTATCTTACACAACACAACACAAGCCTACACTAGATAACACAACACAACACAACGCTACACAACACAACACAACACAACACTACACAACACAACACAACACTACACAACACTACACAACGCTACACAACACAACACAACGCAACACTACACAGATTTACACCCACCTCCTTCTTCCACCAGCCGTAATCTTATACCCAAACAAAATGAAGTTAGATATAAGTAAACGCTAGTGTTGTTGTGGCTTGATCAGATGAGAGGAGGGAGGGAGGGAGTGGGGGAAGGAGGAGGGAGGGAGGGAGGGAAGGTGGAGGGAAGGAGGGAGGAGGGGGGAGGGAAGGTGGGAGGGAGGGGGAGAGGGAGGGGGAGGTGGGAGGGAGGAGGGAGGGAAGGTGGAGGGGAGGGAGGGAGGGAGGTGAGGGGTAGGGAGGGTGGGTGGGAGGGAGGGTGGGAGGGAGGGAGGGGAGGGATGGAGGGAGGGAGGGAGGGAGGGAGGGAGGGGGGGGGGAAGTAGGAGGGAGGGAGGGAGGGTAGGACGGAAAGGGTAAACGTGAAAGGGTAGGAGAGAGAGAGAGAGAGAGAGAGAGAGAGAGAGAGAGAGAGAGAGAGAGAGAGAGAGAGAGACTAGATGATAATAATAATAATAATAATAATAATAATAATAATAATAATAATAATAATAATAATAATAATAATAATAATAATAATAATAATAATAATAATAATAATAATAATAATAATAATAATAATCCCTAATAAAAGTCTAAACAATAAACAACAGACAAACTAAGGTACACTCACTCCATTAGAAACAAACTCTTCAATAACATAAAAAAAAATACTTAACAAACTTTTCACTATAAGATCAACATAACTTTCCCTCGGTGAAAGTATACAAGAGAAAGAACGAAGAAACAAAGAGAGGAAATAAACCAAACTTTTATCTTTAAACAAACAAAATTATTGACGTCACACCTAAATTTAATTTAATTTTTTTTAAGGGGAATTTTTTTTTCTTCATTGAAAACTCACTCTAAGGTTGATCGATGATGCACGCACACACTCATTCGTTGCGTGTGTTTGTTAGATGCCCCCAAGGTACGGTAATTTACGAACACGACCTGACTTTACTCGATACTGACCTGACCTGACCTGTCCCGACCTGACCTTTAAAAGTGATCAATATATAGGCATTATAGAGTATTGGTAACGTGACCTGACCTGACCTGACCTGACCTAGCCTCCAGGGGTCACACGGGTGCTGTACATACCTGCAAAGACAAGAAAAATGAAGTTAGTGGAAATCAAGTTATTATTATTAGTATTATCACATTCTTCATCATCTTCCGTCTATTCTCGTCTCTCTTCTTTGCCTCCCTCTTCTTCTCCTCCTCTTCTTTCTCTTCTAATTCCTTTCTTATTCTCCCTCTTGCCTCCTCCGTCCCCTCTTACCCTCATTCAGTGTCCCCTTACTCACCCCCTTCGTCTAAATCCTCTTATCTCTGATTGCTTCTTCCCATCTTCGTCCCTCGCCTACTTTCCTTTGTCCTATTTATCTCTCTCTCTCTCCCCATTACTTGCTTTATCACACTCTCACTATTCTTACTTTCCTCTCTCTCTCTCTCTCATTTCTTCATTCTTTGCATCTCCTTCCCTATCACCTAACATTGTCATTTCCATTCTTCTTCACCACTACCACCATTACCACCACCACCATTACCACTACCACCATTACCACTACCACCACCATCACTTCCACCATTACCACTACCACCATTACCACCACCACCATTACCACCACCATCACTTCCACCATTACCACCACTACCACCCCTTTAACACACACTAGGTGTCTCATGTATAAACAATGGCTGGCTTTAACTTCAACATTCCTCTAATTTACTTAACATTTTTACAACGAAAATCCCAGGAAACTGTTGGGGTAATTCTTCCCTTCTCTTCTCTTATTCCTTCTTCCTCTTCTCTATGTTTGTGTTCCTATCTTCGTACGCTTCCCGAGTCCCCTATTTTAACTCCGTGTCAAAGGTTCAAACGCTTATATTTTGTTTTGTTTTTATTATTTTGCTTTTCTTTCGCTCAGATGCATAAGATTCAAACGTTTATAGTTTTCACGGTGTTTATAGATTTTTCCTGGGGAATTTATACGGCTATTTTGACCATCTTGAGGCATTTTACGACTATCTCAGGATCCATAAATCCACCCAACTCGATCATACAGATTCAGGTTTTAACGGTGTAAATAACGAGAGCAACTTTAAAAATGGCGTCTCAAGGTTGGGTAAACGACATATATTATTGCATGACAAACTCTCGGCGGCTGTGGAGCGAGGTGATGGTTATATAGATACTGTAAAGTGCTCGGTAAATAAGAGCAGTAGAGGAGTGGACCAGAGACGACACAAAAGAATTCGTAACCCAACAAACGTCTCCACAGATGAGATTGGATACTCTTTATTTTTCCCGCGTTTTTTGTTGTTGTCATATCGAACACTGCCAGACATTCCCGTAGTTATGTATTATTTATGACCAATAAGATCATTTCTATTATATATTTTCAAAAATTTGGTGCAGCTCATGTGAAAAGAATAAAGTCTTTTAGATGAGGAACATGTGGTGATTGTTTTTATTCCTCCGGGAATACATTCTTTGTCGCGATATATATATATATATACTTAATTTTTAGTCCATAGGACACGCGAACTTTGATTATATATATATATATATATATATATATATATAATCAACGACCTCACCAGCATGGAATCGAACCCTCGACCTACTTGGTGTGACTAGGGAACGCTTACCGGCTAGGCCACAAGGACACTAAAAGTAGTTCTAGACTCTGTTATATATATCGCGACAAAGAAATGTATTCCCGGAGGAATAAAAACAATCACCACATGTTTCTTTATAAATTATTCTCCTAAAATCTGGTATATGTGGAGGAAAAAACATTGATTTCGTTAAGACCAATAATACAAACAATAAGAAACACTGCCAAACTTCCACTATTTACATGTTGCACCAATACCAACACCACCAATGCTTCTTTATTCCCCAAACAAACTTTCAGCCGCAGCATTTCTCACAAGTTAAATCATTATACAGATCCACTAAAAGACAACTGATACAAATAAATAAGACAAAAAGGACAAATTACCTCATACAACGACACTACTTGAGCCCAGCAGCCAGGTAAGCATTGAGAACACACTACAAGAGCACCACTTACCTGGAGTAACCTGAACTACCACGGCTCTCAGGTGAACACCGGTGATTTGGGAGCGCGACTCTAGTCCAAAACACACAGTGAAACCTCCATATAACGGATTATCTCTCCTTTTAATCCGCTAGATGGGGGGTGTTACATCTAACGGACCCTCGATATAACGTTAACCTAACCTAACATATTGCGTCATATCCTTTTAGTCGCTGTCATAACCTTTAGTGGCTGTCATAAGGTTAAGTCTTCAGCCTCCAACACACACACACGACCTTCACACCATCGCTGTCTGCCCACACAACGTCTCTCTCTCTCTCTCTCTCTCTCTCTCTCTCTCTCTCTCTGTATATTTAACGGCCCCGCCGTCGCCTTAACTTGTCAACACTGACCTTCCGCTGCCCTAAATATTTACACGATGGACCTGAAGTGGACCTGAACTGGCCCTAAATATTTACACGATGGACCTGAGGTGGACCTGAACTGGCCCTAAATATTTACACGATGAACCTGAAGTGGACCTGAACTGGCCCTAGATATTTACACGATGGACCTGAAACGGACCTGAACTGACCCTAAATATTCACACATGGACCTGAAGTGTACCTGAACTGGCCCTAAATATTTACACGATGGACCTGAAGTGGACCTGAACTGGCCCTAAATATTTACACGATGGACCTGAACTGGCCCTAAATATTTACACGATGGACCTGAAGTGGACCTGAGCTGGCCCTAAATATTTACACGATGGACCTGAAGTGGACCTGAGCTGGCCCTAAATATTTACACGATGGATCTGAAGTGGACCTGAGCTGCATCGGTAATGACTGAATAATTAAAGCCTGGTAAGACACGACAGGTCAATCTTCAGCCCCCCAACATCCCCTCCCACCTTTCCCACACATCTCCCACCCGTCCCACAACCCTCCCACCCTTCCTGCCACCCCTCCCACCGTTCCCATACCCCCCCCCCCACCCTTCCTGTCACCCCACCCACCCTTCCCACACTTCCTGCTACCCCTTCCATCCTTCCTGCCACCCTTCCAGCCACCCCTTCCACCCTTCCTGCCACCCCCTCCCACCTTTCCCACACACCTCCCACCCTACCCACACTCCTCCGACCCTTCCCACACATCCCCCCCCCCCACCTTTTCCACACACCTCCGACCCTTTCCACACCCCTCCCACCTGTCCCACACTTTTGTTAGCTGTGAGTTGTACAGACAGTCAGTTAGCTGTGAGGCTGTACAGACAGTTTGTTAGCTGTACACACAACCACCTCTGTATTCTTCAGGGACAAACTTTACAATAGATAAAAGACAAGCCGTCTTCTCTTTATGTTCAATAAATGAGAAACGCTAATGAAAAAAATGACCTTTTAAAACTCGGCCATTCATCTTGGCGGAGAAAAACGGAGAAGGGTTTCTGTCCATTCGTTTGTCTGTGTTTGTTTGGGGACGAGAGCTGCCTCTCCGACCTGTCAACAAGGGGGAGGTCTTCTGTCTGCATCACTGTCGACAATAGGGAGGTCTGTCTACAAGGGGAGGTCTGTCTACAAGGAGGTGTGTCTACAAGGGGAGGTTTGTCTTCAAGGAGGATGTCTGTCTACAAGGGGGAGGTTTGTCTACAAGGGGGAGGTCTTCTGTCTGCATTACTGTCGACAATAGGGAGGTCTGTCTACAAGGGGGAGGTCTTCTGTCTGCATCACTGTCGACAAGGAGGAAGTTCTATCTATCTATCTATCTATCTATCTATTACATGTTTAACGAGTCAACAGCGATTAAGGTCACATGTTTAATGAGACTATCATCGTCTTGGTCGTTTTTACTACTTGTGTAATATTAAAAAATCATGTTTGTGTCGGGGAGTCTCGCTTTTATGTCTCGTAAAATGATCTGCCTGTCTGTCTGTCTGTCTGTCTGTCTTTGTTTCGTTTCTCTACCTGTATTTATATTTTTTCGTTTGTCTGTACGTCTGTCAATATTATTTCTTCTTAACGCTATTTCATTATGCTTCTAATTTCGTCCCGCCACACCTGACCACACCCAGTCAAGAGATGCGATCGAGTTCAGTTTCCAGACTCAATGGCGCGTGATATGTGATCCTCCTCCTCACACACACACACACACACGGGTCAAGCACCATTAAGTTAAGAGAAGGTATGTAGGAAACTGTGTTACCTCCTCTCAAAACAACATTAGGCGGCTGAAATTGAAACATATTGCTCTAACGGCACTTATTATATTGACGACCTGGTGTGGGGGGGGGGGTATATGGGTGTGTAGGGTGGGGGGGGGTATGTGAAGGGGGTGGGTGGGCGTCTGGGTGGGCCTGATGAAGACCTGTTATCTGTATTGTGTTCTTTTTCTTATTTCTTTCATTCTAACAACCTCTCTCTCTCTCTCTCTCTCTCTCTCTCTCTCTCTCTCTCTCTCTCACACACGTCAGTTTCTCCTCAATCCAATATTCACATTCTTCCCCAGCCATACCCACGCTTACACTAAAATCCTAGCACACCTCCTCTCCCTCCTCCTCTTCCTATTCCTTCCCCTCCATCTCCTTCCTATTCTCCTCTTCTTCCACGTCCTCCACTTATTCCTACTTTCTTTCACCAAATACCCCCCCCCCCCACCTTCTCCTCCTCCTCCTCCCTCATAAATTCCTCCAGCAGCAAAGTCTTCAGTTCATTTTAGTTCCCTTGAGCTTATCCCCCCTGTGTTATGAGGACCTCTCTCTCTCTCTCTCTCTCTCTCTCTCTCTCTCTCTCTCTCTCTCTCTCTCTCTCTCTCTCTCCTACAGAAGTCACACATCATCTCAATCAATAAATAACTCTATTCAACACAAAAGATCACATTCAAAAGATCATGTCATAAAACGTCTCACATAAAAGGCTGTTGATAAGAAATTCATGTCTTAGCTTCTAATAAAAAAACAATATATAGAACTCGTAGTAAAAAAAAAAAAAAGCCATACAGCGTAAAATCAGACATAAATGGCTCTCGTGGGTGATTAAAAAAAGGCCAGGTTGACGATGGCTGGTGATATAGTAAGCCATGAGGCGTCAAGTGTGGCTTTAATGTTCGTAGTTTGTGATATAAAAAAAAATATACCCGAGCCTTAAACCTTTACTGTGTGTGTGTGTGTGTGTGTGTGTGTGTGTGTGTGTGTTTCTCCTCCTCCTCTTTCCTACTCGTTAGTCTTAATTTGCCTCTCTCTCTCTCTCTCTCTCTCTCACCTCTTCACACACACACACACACACACACTGACAACATTAGGTATTTTTTCCTGGCAGACTTTCACCTCCTGGAAACTGAAGAAGAGAGACGCGATTTTAGTCAAAGAGAGATAGTGAGAGATAGTGAGAGATACTGAGAGATAGTGAGAGATACTGAGAGATACTGAGAGATAGTGAGAGATACTGAGAGATAGTGAGAGATACTGAGAGATAGTGAGAGATACTGAGAGATAGTGAGAGATACTGAGAGATACTGAGAGATAGTGAGAGTTACTGAGAGATAGTGAGAGATACTGAGAGATAGTGAGAGATAGTGAGAGATACTGAGAGATACTGAGAGATAGTGAGAGATACTGAGAGATAGTGAGAGATACTGAGAGATACTGAGAGATAGTGAGAGATACTGAGAGATAGTGAGAGATACTGAGAGATACTGAGAGATAGTGAGAGATACAAATAAACACAGACAAAAATATAGATAGAGAGAGAGAGATAAATGTAATTCTTGCTCTGGTCGTGTGTGAGCGTTGTCTCTTTGAACTATTTTTGTGATGAGATGAAAATTTTAGTGGACGTCTGATGCTCTGTGTGTGTGTGTGTGTGTGTGTGTGTGTGTACGTATGTCTGTAGATGTAAGTATGTATGTATGTATGTATGTATGTACGTACTGTATGTATGTATGTATATGTATGAATATAATAAATTAGTTTGATTATTAAACATAAGTCTTGTTAACATATACTGTATAAGACCTTCAATTATTTTATACATTAACAAGTGATATTTTTCCCGTTTAAATATTATTAAGTAATATTTTCTTTACATATAAATTTAGTGTAATATTTCCCTGCAATAAATCCTGTTAATACCCGTAATAATTCTCTACATTAAACTAATTTCTCTACAGTTCAGCCCTATCAATACAAGTAATATATTTTGCCATATAAATCGTATTAATTTAAATAATATTTTTAACATTAATAAAACTAATATTTTTCGGGTGTTATTATAATTAATTCCTGTAAAATACACACTGCGTGGAATTCTGTTATGATAAGTAGTATTTTTCTGCATAAAAGCGATACAATACAGCCACTACTTAATAATACTTTACTAAATGCTGATCATGTCAACTCCATCAAGATAAATGTTAAGTAACTTTTATAAATATAAGTAAACTGATGTAACATAAACGGTAATTCTTTAACGTCAGATTAATATAAGTAAAAAAAAACGTCAATTATAAACTCGTCTCGTTAATGTTAATAAATTCTCCGAAGGTAATAAATTCCTGCACTAATACTAATAAATTCTGCTAATGTTGGTCATAAATTTCTTGCCTCAGCTTCTGCCAACAACGTCTTCAGTAGCTTCTAAATCCATCAAAGGTGTGCGTGCGTGCGTGCGTGCGTGCGTGTGTTTGTTCCAGCCATAGCTCCAAAACGGTTGATAATTTTGTTAGTAAATGATAAATGCCTCGCTTTAATATCTCCAGCTAAAGACATAAATTTTCTACACTAATACTAATAAATTCTACTAACATAGGTAATAAATTTATTTAGTTTGGGGTAAAACCGTTTTCTATAAGAGCTTCCCCCAACCATTCCTACAGTAAGGTCCTTGATCATACTGGGGAAAACTAATACACGTCCTTGTTAACACTGGGGAAAACTAATACACGTCCTTGTTAACACTGGGGAAAACTAATACACGTCCTTGTTAACACTGGGGAAAACTAATACACGTCCTTGTTAACACTGGGGAAAACTAATACACGTCCTTGATCATACTGGGGAAAACTAATACACGTCCTTGATCATACTGGGGAAAACTAATACACGTCCTTGATCATACTGGGGAAAATTAATACACGTCCTTGTTAACACTGGGCTAAAAAAAAAAAAAGTCCATGATGATCTCGTTCGTACTGGAAAAAAAAAAATCCTTGATGAAAGATATTCTTGTTAATCCTGGAGAAAAGAACAGCAGCCTTTCCCTGGAGCCAGCACCCTGCGGCCTGTGTTTGGTTCTTGACGATTAGACAACTTTAGAGTTCAATTTGTTCTATTCTCACTCTCTGAACAACCACCAACAAACAACAAACACAACAAACACACCTCATTATCATCAACAGAGAGACAGACAAGCATCGACCAACACTAATATCTATATGTTACAGCACCACCGGTCAGAGATTAAAGACCTATATACTTTCTTTGTTTTCCTTCCACAAATACCAGTTAGGACCCCCCCCCCCCCTCTCTCTCTCTCTCTCTCTCTCTGTCTCTCTCTCCCTCTCTCTCTCTCTCCACACAAGAGGGACTTTACCTGACCCTCGAATCCGTGTTTGGAGTGTTAGATAACATAGTCCATACAGGGATATTTTGAAGCTGCACCTCCACCCTCCTCCTCCACCCACACATCCTCCCTCCCTCACTCCCTCCACGTCACTCACACACCCACACATCCTCCCTCACTCACACCCTCCTCGTCACTCACACACCCACACATTCTCCCTCCCTCACACCCTCCTCGTCACTCCCTCCCTCACACACCCTCCTCGTCACTCACACACCCACACATTCTCCCTCCCTCACACCCTCCTCGTCACTCCCTCCCTCACACACCCTCCACGTCACTCACACACCCACACATCCTCCCTCCCTCACTCCCTCCTCGTCACTCACACACCCACACATCCTCCCTCCCTCACACTCCCTCCTCGTCACTCACACACCCACATACTCCTCCCCCCCTCCCCAGACACTCCTTGGCTCCGTCTCCACAGTCTTCCTCGTCTTATGTTACAGGTGGTCCTTGAGGGCGAGTGACAAGGATGAACCATGGAGGATGTTTAAGACTTCGTGTCATCAACAAGGCCTTGAGACCAGCGGGTAGTGGGTGTCTCTCTCTCTCTCTCTCTCTCTCTCTCTCTCTCTCTCTCTCTCTCTTCGATTTAACACCAAGAGTACGATGACTCAATCCAATCTTTCCCCAACTGCCTCTTCTTCCATCCAATCGTTCCCCAACTGCCTCTCCTTCCCTCCAATCATCACCTCCAACTGCCTCTCCTTCCCTCCAATCATCACCTTCAACTGCCTCTTCTTCCCTCCAATGATCACCCCAACTGCCTCTTCCATCCAATCTTTCCACAACTGCCTCTTCTTCCCGCCAATCATCACCCTCAACTGCCTCTTCTTCCCTCCAATCATTACCCCAGCTGCCTCTCCTTCCCTCCAATCATCACCTCCAACTGCCTCTTCTTCCCTCCAATCATCACCCTAAACTGCCTCTTCTTCCCTCCAATCATTATCCCCAACTGCCTCTCCTTCCCTCCAATCATTACCCCCAACTGCCTCTCCTTCCCTCCAATCATCACCCCCAACTGCCTCTTCTTCCCTCTAATCAACACCTCCAACTGCCTCTCCTTGCCTCCAATCATCACCACTAACTACCTCTTCCCTCCAATCATCACCGCCAACTGCCTCTTCTTCCCTCCAATGATCACCCCAACTGCCTCTTCCATCCAATCTTTCCACAACTGCCTCTTCTTCCCTCCAATCATCACCCTAAACTGCCTCTTCTTCCCTCCAATCATTACCCCAGCTGCCTCTCCTTCCCTCCAATCATCACCCTCAACTGCCTCTTCTTCCCTCCAATCATTACCCCCAACTGCCTCTCCTTCCCTCCAATCATCACCCCCAACTGCCTCTTCTTCCCTCCAATCAACACCTCCAACTGCCTCTCCTTGCCTCCAATCATCACCACTAACTACCTCTTCCCTCCAATCATCACCGCCAACTGCCTCTTCTTCCCTCCAATCATCACCCCCAACTGCCTCTTCTTCCCTCCAATCATCACCCCAACTGCCTCTTCTTCCCTCCAATCATCACCTCCAACTGCCTCTTCTTCCTCCAATCATGACCTCCAACTGCCTCTCCTTCCCTCCAATCATCACCCCAACTGCCTCTTCTTCCCTCCAATCATCACCTCCAACTGCCTCTTCTTCCTCCAATCATGACCTCCAACTGCCTCTTCTTCTCTCCAATCATCACCTCCAACTGCCTCTTCTTCCCTCCAATCATCACCTCCAACTGCCTCTTCTTCCCTCCAATCATCACCTCCAACTGCCTCTTCTTCCCTCCAATCACAACCTCCAACTGCCTTAACTTCCCTCCAATCATCACCCCCCAACTGTCTCTTCTACCATCCAATCTTTCCCCAACTGCCTCTTCTTCCCTCCAATCATCACCTGCAACTGCCTCCCCTTACCTCCAATCATCACCCCCAACTGCCTCTTCTTCCTCCAATCACCCCCAACTGCATCTTCTTCCCTCCAATCATCACCCCCAACTGCCTCTTCTTCCTCCAATCATTACCCCCAAACTGCACCTCCTTCCCTCCAATCATCACCGCAAACTGCCTCTTCTTCCTCCAATCACCCCCAACTGCCTCTTCTTCCCTCAGATCATCACCTCAACTGCCTCTACTTCCCTCCAATCATTACCCCCAACTGCACCTCCTTCCCTCCAATCATCAGCCCCAACTGCCTCTTCTTCCCTCCAATCTTTCCCCAACTGCCTCTTCTTCCCTCCAATCATCACCTTCAACTGCCTCTCCTTCCCTCCAATCATCACCTCCAACTGCCTCTTCTTCCCTCCAATCATCACCTTCAACTGCCTCTTCTTCCCACCAATCATTACCCCCAACTGCCTCTCCTTCGCATAAATCATCACCTCCAACTGCCTCTTCTTCCCTCCTATCATCACCCCCAACTGCCTCTTCTTCCCTCCAATCATCACCTCCACCTGCCTCTTCTTCCCTCCAATCATCAGCCCCAACTGCCTCTTCTTCCCTCCAATCATCACCCCCAACTGCCTCTTCTTCCTTCCAATCATCAACCCCAACTATCTCTTCTTCCCTCCAATCATCACCTCCAACTGCCTCTTCTTCCCTCCAATCATCACCTCCAACTGCCTCTTCTTCCTTCCAATCATCAACCCCAACTGCCTCTTCGTCCCTCCAATCATCACCTCCAACTGCCTCTCCTTCCCTCCAATCATCACCCCCAACTGCCTCTTCTTCCCTCCAATCACCCCAACTGCCTCTCCTTCGCATAAATCATCACCTCCAACTGCCTCTTCTTCCCTCCTATCATCACCCCCAACTGCCTCTTCTTCCCTCCAATCATCACCTCCACCTGCCTCTTCTTCCCTCCAATCATCAGCCCCAACTGCCTCTTCTTCCCTCCAATCATCACCCCCAACTGCCTCTTCTTCCTTCCAATCATCAACCCCAACTACCTCTTCTTCCCTCCAATCATCACCTCCAACTGCCTCTTCTTCCCTCCAATCATCACCTCCAACTGCCTCTTCTTCCTTCCAATCATCAACCCCAACTGCCTCTTCTTCCCTCCAATCATCACCTCCAACTGCCTCTCCTTCCCTCCAATCATCACCCCCAACTGCCTCTTCTTCCCTCCAATCACCCCAACTGCCTCTTCTTCCCTCCAATCATCACCCTCAACTGCCTCTCCTTCCCTCCAATCATTACCCCCAACTGCACCTCCTTCCCTCCAATCATCACCTCCAACTGCCTCTTCCCTCCAATCAACACCCCCAACTGCCTGTTCTTCCATCCAATCTATCACAAACTGCCTCTTCTTCCCTCC
Source organism: Homarus gammarus (assembly GCA_958450375.1). Taxonomy (NCBI): domain Eukaryota; kingdom Metazoa; phylum Arthropoda; class Malacostraca; order Decapoda; family Nephropidae; genus Homarus; species Homarus gammarus. Next base: position 58,343 of record CAUDMG010001905.1, read on the forward strand.
AATCATCACCCTCAACTGCTTCTTCTTCCCTCCAATCATCACCCCAACTGCCTCTTCTTCCCGCCAATCATCACCTCCAACTGTCTCTCCTTCCCTCCGATCATCACCCCCAACTGCCTCTCCTTCCCTCCAATCGTTCCCCAACTGCCTCTTCTTCCCTCCAATCATCACCCCTAACTACCTCTTCCCTCCAATCATCACCTCCAACTGCCTCTTCTTCCCTCCAATCATCACCTCCAACCGCCTCTTCTTCCCTCCAATCATCACCCCCAACTGCCTCTTCTTCCTCCAATCATCACCTCCAACCGCCTCTTCTTCCCTCCAATCATCACCCCCAACTGCCTCTTCTTCTATCCAATCTTTCCCCAACTGCCTCTTCTTCCCTCCAATCATCACCCCCAACTGCCTCTTCTTCCATCCAACCTTTCTCCAACTGCCTCTTCTTCCCTCCAATCATCACCTCCAACCGCCTCTTCTTCCCTCCAATCATCACCCCCAACTGCCTCTTCTTCCATCCAATCTTTCCCCAACTGCCTCTTCTTCCCTCCAATCATCACCTCCAACCGCCTCTTCTTCCCTCCAATCATCACCTCCAACCGCCTCTTCTTCCCTCCAATCATCACCCCCAACTGCCTCTTCTTCCCTCCAATCATCACCCCCAACTGTCTCTTCTTCCCTCCAATCATCACCTCCAACTGCCTCTTCTTCCCTCCAATCAACAACCCCAACTGCCAGTTCGTCCATCCAATCTATCACCAACTGCCTCTTCTTCCCTCCAATCATCACCTTCAACTGCCTCTTCTTCCCTCCAATTATCACCCCCAACTGCCTCTTTTTCCCTCCAATCATCACCTCCAACTGCCTCTTCTTCCATCCAATCTTTCCTCAACTGCCTCTTCTTCCCTCCAATCATCACCTCCAACTGCCTCTTCTTCCCTCCAATCATCACCTCCAACTGCCTCTTCTTTCCTCCAATCATCACCTCCAACTGCCTCTTCTTCCCTCCAATCAACACACAAACAAGTCTATTACTTACCATAAACGACTAGAACATCAACCTTACCGATCACTTGCGCAACAACAACGTGACTCAATAACAAGAGCAATAACAAGAACAGCAATAATAACAACAATACCAATTTCAACGTGACCCAATAACAACAATAATAACAATAACAACAACAACACATCGAAAGGTCAAGTTAGGTCCAATTTGGGGTCATTTTTGGTCTGTAAGGATCATTACACCCATACCCATTACACTGTTGGACACTACGACACGACACTACACAATAACACCATACGAGACGAAACTACACGACACTACGACACGACACTATACGATAACACCATACGAGACGAAACTACACGACACTACGACACGACACTACACGATAACACCATACGAGACGAAAATTTACGACACTACGACACGACACTACACAATAACACCGTACGAGACGAAACTACGCGACACTACGACACGACACTACACGATAACACCATACGAGACGAAACTACACGACACTACGACACGACACTACACAATAACACCGTACGAGACGAAACTACACGACACTACGACACGACACTACACGATAACACCATACGAGACGAAACTTCACGACATTACGACACGACACTACACGATAACACCATACGAGACGAAACTACACGACATTACGACACGACACTACACGATAACACCATACGAGACGAAACTACACGACACTACGACACGACACTACACGATAACACCATACGAGACGAAACTACACGACACTACGACACGACACTACACGATAACACCATACGAGACGAAACTACACGACACTACGACACGACACTACACGATAACACCATACGAGACGAAACTACGACACGACCACACGACACTACAACACGACACTACACGATAACACCATACGAGACGAAACTACGACACGACCACACGACACGATACGACACATCACTACAGAATACGGTACGACCACACCACAAGACACGACACTAAATGTTACTACACTACACTACACCTCTAGTTAGTACCTGGCTGTACACTACACCGACAGGTCCCGTTACACTACACCGACAGGTCCCGTCACACTACATCACGACAGGTCCCGTTACACTACACCGACAGGTCCCGTTACACTACACCGACAGGTCCCGTTACACTACACCGACAGGTCCCGTTACACTACACCGACAGGTCCCGCTACACTACACCGACAGGTCCCGTTACACTACACCGACAGGTCCCGTCACACTACATCACGACAGGTCCCGTTACACTACACCGACAGGTCCCGTTACACTACACCGACAGGTCCCGTTACACTACACCGACAGGTCCCGTTACACTACACCGACAGGTCCCGCTACACTACACCGACAGGTCCCGTTACACTACACCGACAGGTCCCGTTACACTACACCGACAGGTCCCGTTACACTACACCGACAGGTCCCGTCACACTACACCGACAGGTCCCGTTACACTACACCACGACAGGTCCCGTTACACTACACCGACAGGTCCCGTTGCACTACACCGACAGGTCCCGTTACACTACACCGACAGGTCCCGTTACACTACACCGACAGGTCCCGTTACACTACACCGACAGGTCCCGTTACACTACACCGACAGGTCCCGTTACACTACACCGACAGGTCCCGTTGCACTACACCGACAGGTCCCGTTACACTACACCGACAGGTCCCGTTACACTACACCGACAGGTCCCGCTACACTACACCGACAGGTCCCGTTACACTACACCGACAGGTCCCGTTACACTACACCGACAGGTCCCGTTACACTACACCGACAGGTCCCGTTACACTACATCACGACAGGTCCCGTTACACTACACCGACAGGTCCCGTTACACTACACCGACAGGTCCCGTTACACTACACCGACAGGTCCCGTTACACTACACCGACAGGTCCCGTTACACTACACCGACAGGTCCCGTTACACTACATCACGACAGGTCCCGTTACACTACACCGACAGGTCCCGTTACACTACACCGACAGGTCCCGTTACACTACACCGACAGGTCCCGTTGCACTACACCGACAGGTCCCGTTACACTACACCGACAGGTCCCGTCACACTACACCGACAGGTCCCGTTACACTACACCGACAGGTCCCGTCACACTACATCACGACAGGTCCCGTTACACTACACCGACAGGTCCCGTCACACTACACCGACAGGTCCCGTTACACTACACCGACAGGTCCCGTCACACTACATCACGACAGGTCCCGTTACACTACACCGACAGGTCCCGTTGCACTACACCGACAGGTCCCGTTACACTACACCGACAGGTCCCGTTGCACTACACCGATAGGTCCCGTTACACTACACCGACAGGTCCCGTCACACTACATCACGACAGGTCCCGTTACACTACACCGACAGGTCCCGTCACACTACATCACGACAGGTCCCGTTGCACTACACCGATAGGTCCCGTTACACTACACCGACAGGTCCCGTCACACTACACCGACAGGTCCCGTTACACTACACCGACAGGTCCCGCACCACGACAGGTTCAAGACACTAGTAGGCCTTGAGGTAAATAAAAATAGTTAAGGTGAAGAGAGTCACTTACTGTTACCTGACCTCTTAATGGTGTGTCAAGGTGCACCTCTCTCTCTCTCTGTACGTCTGTCTATTAATGTGTCTCTATGTCTGTCTGTGTTTCTGTCTGTCTGTGTGAGTCCGTGTCCTCTTTATCTGTAAAACGATGACGAAACACCACGTAAAGAAGGATGAGAGAGAGAGAGAGAGAGAGAGAGAGAGAGAGAGAGAGAGAGAGAGAGAGAGAGAGAGAGAGAGAGAAGAGGAAGATAGGGAGAGAGTAGTTACATAATAACCACCCAATTAACTAGTCAGGCTTATTAACTTGTTGTTTGTGGCCCAATTCTCGGCCGGATCAACACGAGAGCCGCTCAAGGGAAGCTTCGGTGAAACCTTCGACAACAGGCTTCACTGGATTGTAGTTAAGCTTCGTGTTATTAATGATGTCCAATGGGGTTTGAGGAAGCCTTTTATAGGCCTAGTGATGCCCAACTTAGGAACCCCCGTGAATTGAAGCCTTGAATAAATCAAGTGAAGCCTAGAAAACCCAAATGAAGCCTAGGAAAAACAAATGAAGCTCAGAATCAAGTGAAACTCATGAAATATATTTAAACTTAGCTAAGAACTAATAAAAATCCTGAAATAGAACCCTGTGAAACCAAGGTGAAACCCCGCTGTCACACCCACCTCGATAATTGAAGCTCCACACCTGTATATTAGCCGCTAATTATACAGGTGAAAGATATGAACTATATTCTAAACCGACGTGTATAGTTATAAGTGGTGTACGGGGGCTCTCTCTCTCTCTCTCTCTCTCTCTCTCTCTCTCTCTCTCTCTCTCTCAGCTAATTAAAGGACCCGGGGGACCTCACCAGACGGGGTCACCTGGCGTCGATTTCAAGGTTTTCCATTATATTACTCCCGTTCACTAGGGTCGTCTTATCTATCTATCTATCTCTATCTACATATCTATATCTATTTAGCTATTTATCTATCTATCTCGACATATAAAGTCACATATACAGGTACATATTCAAATCTAATTACACCCCTGAGAAACTACCCAGGGAGAGAGAGAGAGAGAGAGAGAGAGAGAGAGAGAGAGAGAGAGAGAGAGAGAGAGAGAGAGGTAAGGCGAGTATTCTGTAACTACGTGTGGGAGGCTGGGGGAGTAAATGGATGAGGGAGAGTGAGGGAGAAAGAAGTAGAGGGTGAGAGAGAAAGAGGGAGAGGGTGAGGGAGGGAGGAAGGAAGGGAGGGAAGGAGGCCGGATAAACGTGTGGATGGAGAAAATGAACAAGAATTGTACACAAGAAAGCAAAAGAGAAGATGAGAGAAATGGAAGGAATAATAATAATAATGAGAGAGAGAAAGAAAGTGAGTTAGGTCAGGTACTCTACCTTAGTGGACTGACAGACACACACACACACACACACACACACACACACACCCACACCCCCCCCCCCCCACACACACACACACACCCACCCCCCCACCCCACACACACACACACTCCACCTTTCAGTCACTCACCTGTGGCGTCCCCCAAGGCACCAAGATGGGACCACTCTGCTTCCTTATGCTCATCAATGATGCCCTAAGAGAAACCCCTGCTCGCTGGAAATATGTCGACGACTCCACCATTGGGATCAGCGTCAACAATTCTGCTCCCGACTATACCGCCCTTCAGGATTTATTGAACAGTCTCCAAAACTGGGCCACCAACAACCATGTCACCATCAACCATACCAAGGCCATGGTTATGCACATCAACCTCTCCTCCGACATTGTCCCACCTCCTTCCATTACTCTAGGTCCGAACACACTCCAGGTTGTAGATTCCACGAAGCTCTTCGGCGTCACCATAGACAACAAACTAAATTGGAAACCACACGTCAGTGAAGTTGTCAAATCCTCCAGTTTCCGTCTCCACCTCCTCCGCCGACTCAAGTCCCTCGGAGTTCCTGCACCCGAGCTCCTCAGTGTTTACACAACATTCATACTTCCCAAGCTCACCTATGCCTCCCCCACCTGGTCTTCCTCCCTAAATGCCACACAACGTAAACACCTAGAAAAAGTGCAAAAGAGGGCATGCAAGATTATTCTCTCCCCTTCCTACTCCACATATCAAGAAGCGCTCAACACACTGACCCTTTCGACTCTCACTGACCATCACCACGACCTCATCTGCAAATTTGGTAAGAAGCTTCTATACCATCCTCGACACCGGCTCCTACTACCACCTGAGATCCCTAGCCCGAGAATTGCTGTTCGACACCACAACCGCATCCAGCCCATACGTGCACGAACTGATCGCTATAAGAACAGCCCAGTCCCAACCATTGTAAAAATTATCAATAACTTGTAATAAACCAGTGTATTCACTCCCAGTAAATACTACTTCTTGCACTGTCACTATGTTGAAATGCACTGTAGTTTGAGCTTTTCTCCATCTAGTTATTATATATCTTATTTGTATCACTTATGTTACTTGTATATTATTTGTAATTCGTAACCCATTCCCCAAATATGTAACTGTATATTTTCAGCCTTCTGGCTGCCAAGCTCTTTCAATAAACCGTTAATTATTATTATTATTATTATTATTATTATTATTACACACACACACACACACACCCACACACACACCCACACCCACACACACACACACCCACACACACCCACACCCACCCACACACACCCACACCCACATCCACCACCAATATTCACCCACACCTGCAACACTCCATCTTAAAACACCCACACACACCCACACCCACACGCACACGCACACCCACACCCCCCCACACACACACACATCCTTTGACCACCGAAGGGTCAAGACGTACCTGGCGCTCCTCTCGGAGCAGCCAGGTCAACTGTTAAGTTGGCCCATACCAACCCCCTCCCCAGAACCCTCCTCCCCACGGGAATATCAACAAGTTCTCGCCAGAAGTTACAATTTCATTTAGGAAAGGAACGGAACCAGTGTTAAACAGAGGTGAACAGTGGTGAACAGTGCTTAAGTCAGTGAGAACAACTCAACAGTAACATTCGTACCCAAGTACCCAGTGATAACGGCCCGTGAGACCCAACAACAACCACCGATGTGTTAATCCGTCTACGATAGGAAGGCCTGGGACCAAACCTCACACATATAACACCATCTGAGAGGGAATTACTACACCAGGTCAGGTCCCTCATAACACCATCTGTGAGGGAAGTACTACACCACGTGAGGCCCCTCATAACACCATCTGCGAGGGAATTACTACACCACGCCAGGTCCCTCATAACAACATCTGAGGGAACTACTACACCACGTGAGTTCCTCCTAACACCATCTGGGAGGGAGTTACTACACTACGAGTTTGCTGTTCAACACCTACATTAATCTGTATGTTCACTGTATGTTCCTTTACCTTTCTCTAATGAAGGCTTTTGTTAAACCACCAATGTATGTAGTAAGTCATTTATGTCCAATGTATATTTTCAGCCTTCGGGCTGCAGAATTTTTTCAATAAACCGTTAATAATTATTATTATTACACACACACACACACACACACACCTGCAACACTCCATCTTAAAACACCCACACCCACACACACATCCACCACCAACATTCACCCACACCTGCAACACTCCATCTTAAAACACCCACACCCACACACACATCCACCACCAACATTCACTCACACCTGCAACACTCCATCTTAAAACACCCAAACCCACCCACACCCACCCACACCACCTTAACTTAACTACTCTCATAAAAGAACCAGAGACCAGCATAAATCCGGCTCGTGCTATCTGGCCGGGGATTTGGTCGCATCATTTGCGTTAGATCCGGCTGCTCGTTGGTGGGGCGGTGACGAGCCGGGTGTGAATTACGGGTCTTGAGGATAGAATGATGGTGTGTCTGGCTATAGTGGGGAATACAGTGTAGGTTAAAGTACAGTTAATTTACAGGTTACAGTGACAACAGTAACTAATAATCTATTCATTTCTCCTCTTCCTTTCTCATTTTCCTCCATCTTTCTCATTTCTCTTCACATTCCTCAGTTCTTTTCCTCGTCTCTCTCAAGTTTCCATCGTCTTAGTTAACTCTTTTCAATTATTTATTTTACATTATTTATTTTATTTTTCCCCAGGATGAACGACTCAGTGGGGTGACGTTCGCGTGTGATATGACACTACACCTGGGGGCTGGGTCTCTCCCCCCCCCCCCCTGCCTCCCCTTGTAATTGGTAAACGTTGTGAAATAGGTAACAATTCCCTCCCTTCCTTTCTTCCCACCTCCTTCATACCTTCTGTAATTGGCCAAAGAAATGAAATAGGCCAAATTGGATATTTAACTTTTCTATCATATTCAACGTCATCTTTAAAAAAAAATCCCAATTTAAATCACCTCTAGTAATAGGGCAAAGAGACGAAAATATGTACCTTTAAAACACAACAACACTCCCAATTACGAAACCTTCCATTGTAATAGACTAAATTGGTGAGAAACAAATACTCAGTCAAAATATGGAAGAGTAACAATCTAGCCTATTTCAAATCCCAATTCTCCTTCCCTCTGTATAATTGAACGAGGATGTGAAATTGGTTAAAAATACTGGTACCAAATTGTGGTCTTGAAATAATAGGTACAGAATATCTTGGGTATTTTTCTTATTATGGTGGACTTGTAATTTGAATTCCTGCATTACACGTTACTGTAGTCTAATATGTACACTCTGATTGGTGAGTCTGTGTTTTGTCTGATTGGCTAATCCGTGTGTATTTCATCTGATTGGTGACTGTGTTATCTGATTAATTACTCCGTCTGTATAATCTGATTGGTGACTCTGTATGTGTAATCTGATTAGCTATTCAGTTTGTCAGGAGGGTTGAATGCGTCTGGCTCTGTCGACGCATGTACGCATCAACGCACGCCTGGGATAACCTTGCTTGTACGCCTACACTGATACGCTTACACACACACACACACACACACACACACACTCAAGACCAGTATTCCTCAGGGCATCATTACTAAGGACATCCCCGGCAGGAGGAAGGAGGGGGAGAAGGGGGGAGGGGAGGGGGAGAAGGGGGGAGGGGAGGGTGGAGAAGGGGGGAGGGGAGGAGTGCGATGTTGGGATGTTGGAGAGAGGGGGAGAGAGAAGGAGGGAGGGGACGGGTAGGTTGTGAGAGAAAGAGAGGGGAAGAAGAAGAGTGGAGAGGGAGGAGGAGGGGAGAAATGGGGGGTGGAAGAAGAAGAGAATGCTAGATTGTTATCTCCCCTCACGCCTCCCATTGACCACACTCACACGCCGAGGGAAGGATGAGAAGGATACAGCAACCACCACCACTACCACCATTACCACCCTCTATCATCACCACCACCTTACCCCAGCCCATCAACCTAACCACCACCCCCAACTTTATGGTATCGAGGGGAAAGTTTTAAATTGGATAAAATCATGGCTCACCGATAGAACGCAGAGGGTCAGCATAGATGGTGTTAAATCTGAGGGGGGCCGTGTAACCAGTGGGGTTCCCCAGGGGTCAGTACTAGTCCCACTCTTGTTCATAATCTACATAAACGATCTAGATACTGGGATCAGCAGTGACATAAGCAAGTTTGCGGATGACACCAAAATAGGGCGGCAGATTAATTCAGGGCAGGATGCAAATGCACTACAGGAGGATCTAAATAAACTGCAGGGGTGGTCAGAAAAATGGCAAATGAAATTCAACACCAGCAAGTGCAGCGTACTTAATATTGGAAGAACAAGTACTGTCAATGTATACAGCCTTAACATCAACCTCGACAAGTCGACTTGTCAAACAGACTTAGGGGTACTTGTAAGCCCGGACCTGCGGCCTAAAAAACAGTGCGTTAATGTTCGAAATAAGGCAAACAGAGTATTGGGTTATATATCTAGAAGTGTAAGTAATAAGAGTGCAGAGGTCTTATTGCAACTATATCTTGCGCTAGTCAGGCCGCACCTCGATTATGCGGTTCAGTTCTGGTGCCCTTATTATAGAATGGACATCAATTCACTAGAGTCGGTGCAGCGAAGAATGACGAAAATGATTCCGGGACTTAGAAACCTTCCATATCAGGATAGGTTAAGAAACTTAACTTGCATTCCCTAGAAAGACGAAGAGTGCGGGGAGATATGATAGAAGTATTTAAGTGGGTGAAAGGAATCAATAAAGGGGATATAGATAAAGTTCTTATAATATCCGAGCAGGATAGGACTCGTAGCAACGGATTTAAGTTGGATAAGTTTAGGTTTAGGAGGGAGATAGGAAGGAACTGGTTCACAAATAGGGTGGTGGACGAGTGGAACAAGCTTAGCAGCTTTGTAGTAAGTGCTGGAACGCTGGAAAGTTTTAAAAGGAGGCTAGATAGATTCATGGATGATAGAGAGTGGTAGTAACTCTCGACAGGAACTGCCATGCAAAGGCCAACCGGCCTATTGCAGACTCCTCATTTTCTTATGTAACTACCCCCCGTCAACAAGTGCCAGACATCAGACAAGCGGTTGTAAGTAATGTGTCTTGGCGGCGTCGGGGACAACTCACAACACGATGGATGGCTTCTGCTGTCTTACTGAAGGTCCGCTGTTGTCTTCCTACCTCAAGGTGTGTGTGTGTGTGTGTGTGTGTGTGTGTGGAATTATCGGCACTGTACCCGATTGTTTTCATGTACTCAACTATAAAGTCAGGTGTATAGACATTTACACACAAACACACATACATATATATACACCTATACATTCATACACATTCGTCATCCATCTCCCACACACACACTCACTCATCCATAACCTGCTCATTCTCCCATCCATCAGTCCATCTATTCGTTATTCCGTACATCCAGCCACCCACTCAACTACCCAGCCACCCGCCCAGCCACCCAGCCACCCACCCACTCACCCGCCCGCCCAGCCACCCACCCATTCACCCGCCCACCCGCCCAGCCGCCAGCCCAGCCACCCGCCCAGCCACCCACCCACCCACCCATTCCCGCCCAGCCACCCACCCATTCACCCGCCCAGCCGCCCGCCCAGCCACCCACCCGCCCATTCACCTGCCCATTCACCCGCCCAGCCGCCCGCCCAGCCACCCGCCCAGCCACCCATTCACCAACAATCTCATTCAGCAACTACCAATCCCTCATCACAGTCGAAGCTTCAATTACAACGATGGAAACCCAACAGGAGAGGGAGGAGGAGAGGGAGGAGGAGGAGAGGGAGGAGGAGGAGAGGGAGGAGGAGGTGAGGGAGGAGGAGGTGAGGGAGGAGAAGGAAGAGGAGAGGGAAGAGGAGGAGAGGAAGGAGGAGGAGAGGGAGGAGGAGGAGAGGGAGGAGGAGGAGAGGGAGGAGGAGGAGGACCATACACCACCACAACAACCACCACCCACACTACACGCCACCACACTACCACACATACACTATCTCACGTCACCACACACACAGTACAGGTAAGTATGGCCCCGGTGCACCACAATACAGTATAAGGGGCCATAACCCGGCACCAAAAGGCCATAAAATGTTGATTATCGAAAACAAGTGAGACAGTTGTGTCGCTTACCTACCCGGGGTTACATGTGTCTGTTGGAGGGTGGGCGGAACACCACCACACCTCACCCCCCACCACCACACCTCGCCCCCCACCACACCTCACCTCACCCCCCACCACCACACCTCACCTACCACCACCACACCTCACCTACCACCACCCCTCACCCCCCACCACACCTCATCCACCACCACACCTCACCTACCACCACCACACCTCACCCCCCACCACCACACCTCACCTACCACCACCACACCACCCCCCACCACCACACCACCCCCTACCACCACCACACCACCCCCTACCACCACCACACCACCCCCTACCACCACCACACCCCCCACCACCACACCTCACCCCCCACCACCACCCCTCACCCCCCACCACACCTCACCCCCCACCACCACACCTCATCCACCACCACACCACCCCCCATCACCACACCACCCCCACACCCCCCCCACCACCACACCTCACCTACCACCACCACACCTCACCTACCACCACCCCTCACCACCACACCACCCCCTACCACAACCCCACCACCACACCACCCCCACCACCACACCACCCCCTACCACCCCCCACCACCACACCTCACCTACCACCACCACACCACCCCCACCACCACACCACCCCCTACCACCCCCCACCACCACACCTCACCTTCCACCACCAGCATCAAGGTATCCAGTACATTATAAACTTTACATTAAGGAGGAAAGTTTACCCATTTAAAAGTGAGTAGTGAGTCATTTCTTCCTCATCTCTCTCACCTCACCCCTTCACTATCCTCACCTCATTATCCCACAAATCAGTTCATATTCAAAGGATCCAAAGGTTTTAATATTAAGATGAAAGATTCCCACATTAACAACAACAACAGCAACAAAAACAACAAAGAAAACAAAAGTAAAAACAACAACAATTTTCACAGTTATAAACATTAATAAATATCCAGCTGTCGCAGTGTTGCCAACAATGAAATATTAAACAACGTCCAGACCTCATGTGGCCTTTGTAGTGCTCACAAGGACCACTAAATGATGCAGCTCTCTCTATATATATACTGTATATATATATAGGTTTTAAAGAGAAATTTAACATTCTCCACAAGCTAGGTTAGGTTAGGTTGGGTTAGGTTAGGTTAGGTTAGGTTAAGTTAGGTTGGGTTGGGTTAGGTTAGGTTAGGTTGGGTTAGGTTAAGTTAGGTTAGGTTGGGTTGGGTTAGGTTAGGTTAGGTAAGGTTAGGTTAGGTTAAGTTAGGTTAGGTTGGGTTGGGTTAGGTTAGGTTAGGTTAGGTTAGGTTAGGTTGGGTTAGGTTAAGTTAGGTTAGGTTGGGTTGGGTTAGGTTAGGTTAGGTTAGGTTAGGTTAGGTTAGGTTAGGTTGGGTTAGGTTAGGTTAGGTTAAGTTAGGTTAGGTTGGGTTGGGTTAGGTTAGGTTAGGTTAGGTTAGGTTAGGTTGGGTTGGGTTAGGTTAGGTTAGGTTGGGTTAGGTTAAGTTAGGTTAGGTTGGGTTAGGTTAGGTTAGGTTAAGTTAGGTTGGGTTAGGTTAAGTTAGGTTAAATTAATAATACGTGCATGATCAATAACGCTTCCCAAGTTCTACAAAACAGATAACCACAACTGGCAGGACTAATGACCTCCCAACAGGTGTGTTTTACCTGGACGATCCAACTCCTTAATTACATAATTCATAATAACTGCCTAATAACTACAACCATTCAGATGAATTGGTTAAGTAGTTACTGAGTTTAGTCACCACACATACACATTACATATACACCATTAATACACCACACATACACACTACATATACACCATTAATACACCACACATACACACTACATATACACCATTAATACACCACACATACACACTACATATACACCATTAATACACCACACATACACACTACATATACACCACTAATACACCACACATACATACTACATATACACCACTAATACACCACACATACACACTACATATACACCACACATACACACTACATATTAACTATACACATCATACAATATACACCGCCACTGTGTCAATATATATCACTCATAGTTGGGTTCTCCGTCACCCTCATATAAACGGTTCATTTACACTCCAATTTACAGTCATTTACATTTATTTACAAGGTCGTTTAATCCCCTCAGCACGGACGAGAAAGTGTATAGTTATTGTCCTGTGGAATTATACTGAATATTTATCCGGTTTATTATGAGAGGATATCACACACACACACACACACACACACACACACACACACACACACACACACACACAGGCGAATTCTCGTCCAAATATAACAAAAAACACAAAGTCTTAATCAACGTTACTAAAAAAAACACGCCAGGGATCCCAATTGGTGGTGGTGGTGGCAGTAGTGGTGGTGGTGGTGGTGACGGTGGTGATGGCAGTAGTGGTGGTGGTGGTGGTGGTGGTGACAGTAGTAGTGATGGTGGTGGTGGTGGCGGTGGCGATGGCAGTAGTGGTGGTGGTGGTGACAGTAGTAGTAGTGGTGGTGGTGGTGGTGGTGGCAGTAGTGGTGGTGGTGGTGATGACAGTAGTAGTGGTGGTGGTGGTGGTGGTGGTGGTGGTGACAGTAGTAGTTGTGGTGGTGGTGGTGGTGGTGGTGGTGGCGGTGGTGGTGGTGGTGGTGGTGACAGGGGTTACTAAACTAAGTCATAACTCAGGAACACTTTAACTTCATCACTTATATTGAAATTCCTTAAACTCTTGAAGCGATCATGGTCAGCGAAGCGCGTGACCTTAGAGTATGAATTCAGAGAGGGGGGTGGGGGGTTGTTTGTGGTGGTGAAGGAGGGGGGTGGGGGGTTGTTTGTGGTGGTGAAGGAGGGGGTGGGGGGTTGTTTGTGGTGGTGAAGGAGGGGGTGGGGGGTTGTTTGTGGTGGTGAAGGAGGGGGGTGGGGGGTTGTTTGTGGTGGTGAAGGAGGGGGGTGGGGGGTTGTTTGTGGTGGTGAAGGAGGGGGGTGGGGGGTTGTTTGTGGTGGTGAAGGAGGGGGATGGGGGTTGTTTGTGGTGGTGAAGGAGGGGGGTGGGGGGTTGTTTGTGGTGGTGAAGGAGGGGGGTGGGGGTGGTGTTGGTGGTGGTGAAGGTGGGGGGGGGGGGTTGTTTGTGGTGGTGAAGGAGGGGGGTGGGGGGTTGTTTGTGGTGGTGAAGGAGGGGGGTGTGGGGGTTGTTTGTGGTGGTGAAGGAGGGGGGTGAGGGGTTGTTTGTGGTGGTGAAGGAGGGGGGTGGGGGGTTGTTTGTGGTGGTGAAGGAGGGGGTGGGGGGTTGTTGTGGTGGTGACGGAGGGGGGTGAGGGGGTTGTTTGTGGTGGTGAAGGAGGGGGGTGGGGGGTTGTTTGTGGTGGTGAAGGAGGGGGGTGGGGGGTTGTTTGTGGTGGTGAAGGAGGGGGGTGGGGGGTTGTTTGTGGTGGTGAAAGAGGGGGGTGGGGGGTTGTTTGTGGTGGTGAAGGAGGGGGGTGGGGGGTTGTTTGTGGTGGTGAAGGAGGGGGGTGAGGGGTTGTTTGTGGTGGTGAAGGAGGGGGGTGGGGGGTTGTTTGTGGTGGTGAAAGAGGGGGGTGGGGGGTTGTTTGTGGTGGTGAAGGAGGGGGGGTGAGGGGTTGTTTTGTGGTGGTGAAGGAGGGGGGTGGGGGGTTGTTTGTGGTGGTGAAGGAGGGGGTGTGGGGGGTTGTTTGTGGTGGTGAAAGAGGGGGCTGGGGGGTGGTTGTTTGTGGTGGGTGAAGGAGGGGGGTGGGGGGTTGTTTGGGGTGGTGAAGGAGGGGGTGGGGGGTTGGGTGTGGTGGTGAAGGAGGGGGGTGGGGGGGTTGTTTTGTGGTGGTGAAGGAGGGGGGTGAGGGGTTGTTTGTGGTGGTGAAGGAGGGGGGTGGGGGGTTGTTTGTGGTGGTGAAGGAGGGGGGTGGGGGGTTGTTTGTGGTGGTGAAGGAGGGGGGTGGGGGGTTGTTTGTGGTGGTGAAGGAGGGGGGTGAGGGGGTTGTTTGTGGTGGTGAAAGAGGGAGGGGTGGGAAGAAGTTTGTTTGTTTGTGGTGGTACAGTGGCTCAGGTGGTCGTATCAACCTCTCTTCACCAACACTTCTCCCCAACACTTCTCTTCAACACCAATCTCCCTCATGGTCTCTCCTCCACACACACACACACACACACACACACACACACACACACACACACACATTATACCCTGAGGACCAGAAATTGAATTAGGGTGAGTTGGGGGAAGTGTGGAACTCCTTAAACCTTCCCTGGTGATAGTGGTGATGATGGTGATGGTGATGGTGGTGGTGGTGGTGATGGTGATGGTAGTGGTGATGGTAGTGGTGATGGTGATGGTAGTGGTGATGGTAGTGGTGATAGTAGTGGTGATGGTGGTGGTGATAGTGGTGGTAGTGGTGATGGTAGTGGTGATGGTAGTGGTGATAGTAGTGGTGATGGTGGTGGTGATAGTGGTGGTAGTGGTGATGGTAGTGGTGATAGTAGTGGTGATGGTGGTGGTGGTGATAGTGATGGTAGTGGTGAGGGTAGTGGTGATGGTAGTGGTGATAGTAGTGGTGGTGGTGGTGATAGTGATGGTGGTGGTAGTGGTGATGGTAATGGTGGTGGTGGTGGTGGTGGTGGTGGTGGTGGTGGTGGTAGTGGTGATGGTAGTGATGATGGTAGTGGTGATGGTAGTGGTGATAGTTGTGGTGGTGGTGGTGATAGTGGTGGTAGTGGTGATGGTAGTGGTGAGGGTAGTGGTGATAGTAGTGGTGGTGGTGGTGATAGTGGTGGTGGTGGTGGTGGTGGTGGTGGTGGTGGTGGTGATAGTAGTGGTTGTGGTGGTGATGATGGTGATGGTGGTGGTGGTGGTGGTGGTGGTGATGGTAGTGGTGACGGTATTGGTGATAGTAGTGGTGGTGGTGGTGGTGGTGGTGATAGTGGTGGTGGTGGTAGTGGTGATGGTGGTGGTAGTGGTGATGGTGGTGGTGGTAGTGGTGGTGGTGGTGATGGGAGTGGTGGTTGCGATTGTGGTCGTGAGTGTGGTGGTGGTGGTGATGGTGGTGGTAGTCGTGAGTGGTGGTGGTGATGGTGGTGATTGTGGTGGTGGTGATGATGGTGGTGGTGGGCGCGGCTGCTATTGTTCTGACCGGGGGGGGTAGCAGGGGAGGAGATGAGAGGGGAAGGGAATGAGAGGGGTAGGGAAGGGGAATAGGAGGGGAAGAGAGGGGTATGGCAGGGGAGGGTATGAGATGGGTAGGGGGTAGGGGAGGGAAAGAGGGATGGGGGGGAGGATGAGACGGGATAAGGAAATGGAAGAGGAGGGGAGAGGGAGGAGGTTGACACTGGGGATGTACAGACAGACAGACAAAGACAGACAAGCAACCAAACAGACATCGTAAAAAAAAAACACAAACAAAAACGTCAACAAGAAATTCATACGTAAAAAATAAACACACACACACA
>CAUDMG010001905.1:77500-102500 GCA_958450375.1 Homarus gammarus
ATCACCACCACCACCACCACCACCACCAACAACACCACCACCACCACAACCAACAACACCACCACCACCACAACCAACAACACCACCACCACCACAACCAACAACACCACCACCACCACCACCAACACCATCATCATCACCACCACCACCACCATCATCACCACCACCACCACCACCACCAACACCACCACCATCACCACCACCACCACCACCACCACCAACAACACCACCACCACCACAACCAACAACACCACCACCACCACAACCAACAACACCACCACCACCACAACCAACAACACCACCACCACCACCAACACCACCACCACCAACACCACCATCACCACCACCACCACCATCTGGGTCATAAGTACATAATAATAAAGATCAATAAAACTTGAACGTAACAAACTGACATTTCTCTCTCGTAAAGTTTCGCTCAGAGGCTATCGTGTGTCATGAGGGAGGGAGGGGGGGGAAGGGGAGGGGGGAAGGGGAGGGGGGGGGAGGGGAGAGGGGGGAGGAGTGGGGGTAAGTGAGTGTAGGAAGAGTGGTGTGGGGAGGGAAGGATAAGGGAAGAAAGATGGAGAAGTGAATGTGGGAAGAGGGGAGAAGGGGAGTGAAAGGAAGTTAATATGGAAAGACAGGAGGGGAGAAGGGAGGGAAGGGGAGGGAAGTAAGTACAGGTGGGAGGGAGGGGATGAGGGAAGAAAGGAGAGAGAGAGAGAACGGGGGAGAAAAAGAATGGATTGAACTCCTCCACATATTATCTCCTCGTTCTCAAGTGTTAACCCCCCACCCCCAACAACCCCCTATATAAGGGTCCAGTTCCCGAGTGAGAAATTTAACGTTAAACTTTTTCTCTTCTCTACGGCTCAAGTTACTCAAGTTAGTTCATTTTTTCTACTGTTAAAACTGTCTTTGGATAATCTACAGGGAAACTTAAATACTGTGTAAACAAAGCTAAAACTATAAGGACTTAAAACTCTTCAAGTATAAACACCACAAAAACAACTGCCACTGAAACAAAAGACAATCGTTTATACAAGAACCCGAGACAACGTATAAAAATATTCGAGCCCAATCACTTCCTCAGTATATCTCAACACTTAAACGCGATTAGAAATGTGGATTAGCGCTGGGATAATCGCTTCTGGGGCATTAAGAGAGGAAATGAACCCAGCGACAGATGCTGATTGGAAAAGATGGCAGATTAGGCGTTATAATCACCTCCGAGATCCAATCACACGACCCAGAGGATTTGTCAACCAGCCGTGAAGAGGCCCAGTGATGTCATCTCTGGATCAGTGACGTCATAGCACGATCGCTGGGGTGTATACGGGGCAGTGTTGGGTCATCAGTGACGTCACAGTAAGATCAGTGACGTCACATTAAGATCAGAGACTTTACATTAGCATCAGTGACGTCAAATAAGAAGTAATGACGTGTTGTGTGTGTGTGTGTGTGTGTGTGTGTGTGTTCGAGGTCTAGTATTAAAGTCAAATTACCCAAACAAACTCTTTGTTTATACGTACATAAACAAACAAACAAACAGGTAAGGCAGCGATATATTAATTTAGTTGTACAATATTGTTATAGTTATATGTGTGTGGGTCTGTACAACGGGAGACTGTTAACTGTTGCTAACGGCGGGAACAGATAGGTTATATAATAATTTGTCTGTTGTGTGAGATGGTAAGTAACGCGGAGTGTTTTCTGGTAACTTATGCGTTTTATTTTATTGTTCATCTAATGCGCATTTTTACTACTAACTAACGCATATTTTTACTACTAACTAACGCATATTTTTACTACTAACTAACGCATATTTTTACTATTAACTAACGCATATTTTTACTACTAACTAACTAACTAACTAACGCCTTTACTTCACCTAACAACAGGAGCGCTTTTTCATCTCGTCTCGCCACTAGTTAACACGCACGACTAATGAAGGTATTTTAACTTCGCCAACTTAACTAAACCTAACTTGTGTTGAAGACGACATGAGGATAATTCACCTCGTTCACAATAAAATAAGCTTAGTTTAATATAAGCTTAGTTTAAAATAAGCTTAGTTTAAAATAAGCTTAGTTTAATATAAGCTTAGTTTAATATAAGCTTAGTTTAAAATAAGCTTAGTTTAAGATAAGTTTAGTTTAAGATAAGCTGAGTTTAAGATAAGCTTAGTTTAAGATAAGCTTAGTTTAAAATAAGCTTAGTTTAAAATAAGCTGGGTGAAGCTAAGTTTGTAGGAATCTGGGTATTAAGATGAATTAGCTTACTCGGATTAAACCAAAATAAGCTAAGTTTAACCAGGTCAAGGTAACATCAGCTAAGTTTAAGGGGCATTAGCTTACTCGGATTAAACTCAAATAAGCCAAGTTTCAGATGGGTTAGGTTAAGTTAGTCTCCAAAACTAAATTACACTAAATTATTGTCTCACTTGACCATTTTTGAAGCCAACCCGCGATGATGAGTCACTTTGAGTCACTTGTATCATCCTTGAGTCACCATGAGTCGCTTGTATCATCCCTGAGTCAGTAGGAGTCAGCCCGAGTCAGTATGGGGCTAGGGTGACTTCTTTTTCGGTGACTAAATGACTCTAATGATCATTTTCCTTCTGTCGCCAATTGGCACGACTCTCTCTCTCTCTCTCTCTCTCTCTCTCTCTCTCTCTCTCTCTCTCTCTCTCTCCCCCCCCTCTCTCTCTCTCATTATTACTACGACTCTCTCTCTCTCTCTCTCTCTCTCTCTCTCTCTCTCTCTCTCTCATTATTACTAGGACTCTCTCTCTCTCTCTCAGGGACGCACCAGCTGGGAGACTCAGGTGGTGCAGATGATGATAACTGGTCCAGCTGGCTCTCCTCATATCTTATTAAGGCTCCTTGATCCACCACCTGCAGGGAGGGAGGGAAGGAGAGGAGTGGGAGGGGGAGAACCAGGGAGAAGGGGAAGGACCGAGAAGGAGGGAGGGGGTAGGAGAATCAGGGAAGGGTGAGAGGGGAGGGAGGGAGGGAGGGAGGGAGGGAGGGAGGGAGGGAGGAAGGAAGGAAGGAAGGAAGGAAGGAAGGAAGGAAGGGAGTTAAGAAAATAAAAGTGAAAGTTGGGAGATAAGGAAGGAACGAAGGGGGGAGGGAGGGAGGAAGGAAGGAAGGAAGGAAGAAAGAAAGGAAGGAAGGAAGGAAGGAAGGAAGGAAGGGAGGGAGGGAGGGAGGGAGGGAGGGAGGGAGGAAGGAAGGAAGGAAGGAAGGAAGGAAGGAAGGAAGGAAAGGAAAAAGGGAGGAAGGAAGGAAGGAAGGAAGGGAGGAAGGACGGAAGGAAGGAAGGAAGGACGGAAGGGAGGAAGGAAGGAAGGGAGGGAGGGAGGAACGAAGGAATAAAAACACTATCAAGCCACCTCACGTCTCCTCCCACGAATCAAATTTAAAATAATGCAAATCATCGTTCATTCCCTCTTGGTAAGTGACACACTCAACACGGAGCCCTAGAGACTCTACCTCAGACTCCTCCTCTCAACCACAGGCTCCTTCCTCTCTACCTCAGACTCCTCCTCTCTACCACAGGCTCCTTCCCTCTACCTCAGGCACCTCCTCTCTACCTCAGACTCCTCCTCTCTACCTCAGGCACCTCCTCTCTACCTCAGACTCCTCCTCTCTACCTCAGGCTCCTCCTCTCTACCTCAGACTCCTCCTCTCTACCTCAGACTCCTCCTCTCTACCTCAGACTCCTCCTCTCTACCTCAGACTCCTCCTCTCTACCTCAGACTCCTCCTCTCTACCTCAGACTCCTCCTCTCTACCTCAGACGCCTCCTCTCTACCTCAGACGCCTCCTCTCTACCTCAGACGCCTCCTCTCTACCTCAGGCTCCTCCTCTCTACCTCAGACTCCTCCTCTCTACCACAGACGCCTCCCCTCTACCCCAGACTCCTCCTCTCTACCTCAGACTCCTTCTCTCTACCTCAGACTCCTCCTCTCTACCTCAGACTCCTCCTCTCTACCTCAGACTCCTCCTCTCTACCTCAGACTCCTCCTCTCTACCTCAGACTCCTCCTCTCTACCTCAGACTCCTCCTCTCTACCCCAGACTCCTCCTCTCTACCCCAGACTCCTCCTCTCTACCCCAGACTCCTCCTCTCTACCACAGTACCACAGACTCCTCCTCTCTACCACAGGCTCCTTCCCTCTACCTCAGACTCCTCCTCTCTACCTCAGACTCCTCCTCTCTACCCCAGACTCCTCCTCTCTACCCCAGACTCCTCCTCTCTACCCCAGATTCCTCCTCTCTACCTCAGACTCCTCCTCTCTACCACAGGCTCCTTCCCCCTACCTCAGACTCCTCCTCTCTACCCCAGACTCCTCCTCTCTACCTCAGGCTCCTCCTCTCTACCTCAGGCTCCTCCTCTCTACCTCAGGCTCCTCCTCTCTACCTCAGGCTCTTCCTCTCTACCTCAGGCTCCTCCTCTCTACCTCAGGCTCCTCCTCTCTACCTCAGGCTCCTCCTCTCTACCTCAGGCTCCTCCTCTCTACCACAGGCTCCTCCTCCCTACCACAGACTCCTCCTCTCTACCCCAGGCTCCTCCTCCCTACCACAGACTCCTCCTCTCTACCTCAGACTCCTCCTCTCTACCTCAGACTCCTCCTCTCTACCTCAGACTCCTCCTCTCTACCTCAGACTCCTCCTCTCTACCACAGACTCCTCCTCTCTACCACAGACTCCTCCCCTCTACCTCAGACTCCTCCTCTCTACCACAGACTCCTCCTCTCTACCTCAGACTCCTCCTCTCTACCTCAGACTCCTCCTCTCTACCTCAGACTCCTCCTCTCTACCTCAGGCTCCTCCTCTCTACCACAGACTCCTCCTCTCTACCTCAGACTCCTCCTCTCTACCTCAGACTCCTCCTCTCTACCACAGACTCCTCCTCTCTACCACAGACTCCTCCCTCTACCTCAGACTCCTCCTCTCTACCACAGACTCCTCCTCTCTACCTCAGACTCCTCCTCTCTACCTCAGACTCCTCCTCTCTACCTCAGACTCCTCCTCTCTACCACAGACTCCTCCTCTCTACCTCAGATTCCTCCTCTCTACCCCAGACTCCTCCTCTCTACCTCAGGCTCCTCCTCTCTACCTCAGGCTCCTCCTCTCTACCTCAGGCTCCTCCTCTCTACCTCAGGCTCTTCCTCTCTACCTCAGGCTCCTCCTCTCTACCTCAGGCTCCTCCTCTCTACCTCAGGCTCCTCCTCTCTACCTCAGGCTCCTCCTCTCTACCACAGGCTCCTCCTCTCTACCACAGACTCCTCCTCTCTACCTCAGGCTCCTCCTCTCTACCTCAGACTCCTCCTCTCTACCTCAGACTCCTCCTCTCTACCTCAGACTCCTCCTCTCTACCTCAGACTCCTCCTCTCTACCTCAGACTCCTCCTCTCTACCTCAGGCTCCTCCTCTCTACCACAGACTCCTCCTCTCTACCTCAGACTCCTCCTCTCTACCTCAGACTCCTCCTCTCTACCTCAGACTCCTCCTCTCTACCTCAGACTCCTCCTCTCTACCTCAGACTCCTCCTCTCTACCTCAGGCTCCTCCTCTCTACCACAGACTCCTCCTCTCTACCTCAGACTCCTCCTCTCTACCTCAGACTCCTCCTCTCTACCTCAGACTCCTCCTCTCTACCTCAGACTCCTCCTCTCTACCCCAGACTCCTCCTCTCTACCACAGACTCCTCCTCTCTACCTCAGACTCCTCCTCTCTACCACAGACTCCTCCTCTCTACCTCAGACTCCTCCTCTCTACCACAGACTCCTCCTCTCTACCTCAGACTCCTCCTCTCTACCTCAGACTCCTCCTCTCTACCACAGACTCCTCCTCTCTACCTCAGACTCCTCCTCTCTACCACAGACTCCTCCTCTCTACCTCAGACTCCTCCTCTCTACCTCAGACTCCTCCTCTCTACCTCAGACTCCTCCTCTCTACCTCAGACTCCTCCTCTCTACCTCAGACTCCTCCTCTCTACCTCAGACTCCTCCTCTCTACCTCAGACTCCTCCTCTCTACCTCAGGCTCCTCCTCTCTACCCCAGACTCCTCCTCTCTACCTCAGACACCTCCTCTCTACCTCAGGCTCCTCCTCTCTACCACAGACTCCTCCTCTCTACCACAGACTCCTCCTCTCTACCTCAGGCTCCTCCTCTCTACCTCAGGCTCCTCCTCTCTACCACAGACTCCTCCTCTCTACCACAGACTCCTCCTCTCTACCACAGGCTCCTCCTCTCTACCTCAGGCTCCTCCTCTCTACCTCAGACTCCTCCTCTTTACCTCAGACTCCTCCTCTTTACCTCAGACTCCTCCTCTCTACCCCAGACTCCTCCTCTCTACCACAGGCTCCTCCTCTCTACCTCAGACTCCTCCTCTCTACCTCAGACTCCTCCTCTCTACCACAGACTCCTCCTCTCTACCACAGACTCCTCCTCTCTACCTCAGACTCCTCCTCTCTACCACAGACTCCTCCTCTCTACCTCAGACTCCTCCTCTCTACCCCAGGCTCCTCCTCTCTACCTCAGACTCCTCCTCTCTACCACAGACTCCTCCTCTCTACCACAGACTCCTCCCCTCTACCTCAGACTCCTCTCTACCTTAGACTCCTCCTCTCTACCTCAGACTCCTCCTCTCTACCACAGACTCCTCCTCTCTACCTCAGACTCCTCCTCTCTACCTCAGGCTCCTCCTCTCTACCTCAGGCTCCTCCTCTCTACCTCAGACTCCTCCTCTCTACCCCAGGCTCCTCCTCTCTACCCCAGACTCCTCCTCTCTACCTCAGACTCCTCCTCTCTACCTCAGACTCCTCCTCTCTACCTCAGACTCCTCCTCTCTACCCCAGACTCCTCCTCTCTACCTCAGGCTCCTCCTCTCTACCTCAGACTCCTAACCTAACCTAACCAAGCATCACTCCAGCCATAAGGACAAGACAACATTCCACTATAAGGTAAATGAATGAATTACTAAGACTCTGTCACATAAAGGAGTGTTGTGTGGACGACTGCTAGTTCTTATAACATAGCAAAGGGAGATTGACACTTTGTTTCTCGCCCCAGATCGCCATATTTCGCTTATAATTCGCCACGATTTCATACAGTTCGCTAAAGTTCGCCAAATTTCTCCGCATTTCGCCACAATTCGCCAGTTCCCCAAATTTCACCACTGTTCGGCCACAGCTCGCCACACTTCACTCAGAAACTAGAAGCCAATGGTGTTACTTCCCGGAACCTTACATTCAATATATATATAAATGACCTTATTACTACCACCACCACCACCACCACCTCCACACACACACACACACACACTACCACCACCACTCCACTCCACACACACACACACACACTACCACCACACACACACACACACACACACTACCACTCCACACACACACACACTACCCACCACCACTCCACACACACACACACACACCACCACTCCACACACACACACACACACACACACACACACACACACACCACCACCACCCCCCCCCCACACACACACACCACCACCGCCCCACACACACCACACACACACACACACCACCACACACACCACCACCCCACACACACACCACCACTCCACCCACACACACACACACACACCACCACCACCCCACACACACACACTACCACCCCACACACACCACCACCACCACACACACACCACCACCCCACATACACACACCACCACCCCACCCACACCACCACCCCACACACACACACCACCACCCCACCCACACCACCACTCCACACACACCACCACCACACACACACACACACACACCACCACCCCACCCACACCACCACCCCACCCACACCACCACCCCACACACACACCACCACCCTACACACACCACCCCCCCCCAAACACACACACCACCACCACACACACACCACCACCACACACACACCACCCCCCCCACACACACACCATCACCACACACACACCACCACCCCACACACACACACCACCACCCCACCCACACCACCACCACCACACACACACACACACACACACCACCACCCCACCCACACCACCACCCCACCCACACCACCACCCCACACACACACCACCACCCTACACACACCACCCCCCCCAAACACACACACCACCACCACACACACACCACCACCACACACACACCACCCCCCCCACACACACACCATCACCACACACACACCACCCCCCCCACACACACACCACCACCCCACCCACACACCATCACCACACACACACCACCCCCCCCACACACACACCACCACCCCACCCACACCACCACTCCACACACACACACCACCACCACCACCCCACACACACCACCACCCCACACACACACACACACCACCACCCCCCCCCCCCCCACACACACACACCACCACCCCACCCACACCACCACCCCACACACACACACCACCACCCCACCCACACCACCACTCCACACACACACACACCACCACCCCACCCACACCCCACACACACACACACCACCACCCCACCCACACCACCACTCCACACACACACACCACCACCACCACACACACACACACCACCCACACACACACACACCACCACCCCACACACACACCACCACTCCACACACACACACACACCACCACCCCACACACACCACCACCCTACACACACACACACACACCACCACCCCACCCACACCACCACCCCACACACACACCACCACTCCACACACACACACACCACCACCCCACACACACACCACCACCCTACACACACACCACCACCCTACACACACCACCCCCCCCCACACACACACACACCACCACCACACACACACCACCCCCCCCCCCACACACACCACCACCACACACACACCACCCCCCCCCCACACACACCACCACCCCACCCACACCACCACTCCACACACACACACCACCACCACCACCCCACACACACCACCACCCCACACACACACACACCACCCACCACCCCCCCCCCCCCCCCCCACACACACACCACCACCCCACCCACACCACCAAGAACTAGGTATACCCAGTGTTAAAGATAGAATAATTGAAGTCAACCTCATGATAGCCCTGAGGCTTCTGCGTGGTGATCCTGATAACATTGTTTCCTTAAAATTGCTAGAATGTATGAACCATGGGACTACTGAGTCTAAATGGATCCAAACTACAGCTACACATATGAAGATATTTGGACTAGACCACCTGTACAAAGTTGAGACACAACAGCGCTTCCTGCCACCCTGGCGGACAGTTCCCTTCGATATCACAATACCGACGTATCCGCCTAAAAAATTAATTATACAAAGCATTTATCTCCAACACACTGCCAAATTGAGAGCTCTTGAACACATACACACTCTACAGACTGATGATAATATCACACAGACCATCTACACTGATGGGTCTCTAAACACCGCCTGTGGGAGGGCTGGAAGTGCTATTGTTGTGACTCAACCTGACGGTAATATAATTGAGAAAGGAGTTAGAATTAACAACTGGGCATCCACTCTACAAACTGAATTAGTTGCCATACTCACAGCTATTAAATTCATTGAAACCACTTTTACTGACAGTCTCATCATCACTGACTCTCTATCCTCACTACTTGCCCTTGGTACCCTCGACTCAGGTTGTCACGCTCTTGTCTCTGAAGCCAGACACAAATATGCGTGCCTTGTTGACCGGGGTGTCAGGGTCAAACTGTTGTGGATCCCCTCTCACATAGGCCTCATAAAACATGACAGAGTTGATGCCCTCGCCAAACTCGCGTCTAACAAAGACACCGTTGAATACAATTTGGGTCTGTCAAAAAGAACCCTTAAAACTGTAATTAGGAAAGAACTTATTGATGAGTTTGACGCAAGTAGACAAGTGCAAACAGGCACTAGTCAATCCATAGTTTACCATGATGAGATGTATCAAGTGAAACACGTTTATGGAGCAAGTAACAAGATCACTAGATTACAAGATGTTGTAACAGCTAGATTAAGGTTAGGATATAAGTACCTTTGGCAGTATGTTCCTCAAGCAGATGTAAACAAAACTAAATGTAAAGTGTGTGGCCATACATATGGCCACACACTTGAACACTACGTCCTCGACTGTGTGAAGATAGAACCTTTTAGGGACAGGTCCAAGCACACTGTGTGTGAAATGGCACAACACTTCATCTCTAATGGCAAGATAGCCGACATATTAAGATTGTATCCACTTTTTTGCACTTAGTATCTATGTCAGTTCTCATGTACAGAACCAAATACGCAATGTGCTTGAATACCTCCCACGTAAATGTGAATAACAAAGTGTGAGGCCAGACATACTGCCTCACACGCCTGTTCTCACGCATTTGTGAATAAGTTACCCTTTATGTATAGAACTAAACAAATAATGTAAATGAAATACTGTGTAACTTTCAGTGCCATAATATCCTGACAACGGGGGTTAATTATTATGACCCTTTGTAAACCCTACTCTGTAATCCTTTTGCGCTACCGCTCACAGGATGAGTGTGGGGTGCACAATAAAGTAGCCGCTGCAAGCGGCAAAATCAAAAATCAAATCACCCCACACACACACCGCCACCCCCCCCCCCACACACACACACCACCACCCCACACACACACACCACCCACACACACACACCACCACCCCACACACACACAACACCACCCCACACACACTGCACCACTCCACACACAAACACACCACCATCACCCCACACATACCACACACACCACCAAACACACACCACCACCCCACACACACCACACACACACACACACACACACACACACACACACACACCACCACCACCCCCCCCACACACACCACCAACCCACACACACACACACACCACCACCCCACACACACCACCACCCCACTCACACCACACACACACCACCACCCCACACACACCACCACCCCACACACACCACCACCCCCCCCCCCACACACACACACACCACCACCCCACCCACACCACCACCCCACACACACCACCACCCCACACACACCACCACCCCACACACACCACCACCCCACACACACCACACACACACACACACCACCACCCCACACACACACATACACCACCACCCCACACACACCACCACCCCACCCCACACACACCACCACCCTACACACACACACCACCACCCTACACACACCCCCCCCCCACACACACACCACCACCACACACACACCACCACCCCACGCACACCACCACCCCACACACACCACCACCACCACACACACACACACACACACACCACCACCCCACACACACCACCACCACACACACACACACACACACACACACACACACACACACCACCACCCCACACACACACACACACACACACACACACACACACACCACACACACACACACACACACACACACCACCACCATCTTATACAACCTGTATTAACATAACCCACACTCAGCTCCTCTCGGAATCAAGTGTCTGAAGCAATAAATAAATAATAATAATAAACTCTACCTCCCAAGAATCACTAATAATATATAAAGAAGATAAAAAATACACAATAATACATAAATGTTTTAGTATATACAAAGGTCAGCCGTATGTATGTATGTGTGTATGTGTGTTAAGCCAATAATGACAAGCCGGCGTGTTGATGACAGAGCCAAGATGTGTGTGTGTGGTAGATATTGTAGGTAGTGGTGATAGAGAAGCTTTAGGTGGTAGTAGTTGTGGTAGGGAGGCTGGTAGGTAATGGTGGTGAA
The DNA here is from genome assembly GCA_958450375.1 of Homarus gammarus. Lineage (NCBI taxonomy): Eukaryota > Metazoa > Arthropoda > Malacostraca > Decapoda > Nephropidae > Homarus > Homarus gammarus. The sequence goes on from CAUDMG010001905.1 coordinate 89,281, forward strand.
GAGGTTGAATGAAAAAAGCGAAGATGGTAATGGTTGTAGTATTGGTGGCTGTGGTGGTAGTAGTATGGGTGGTTCTGGTGGTGATAATGGTAGTAATAGTGGTCGTAGTAATGGTAGTGGTGGGGTGGCATTTGCAGAAGAACATAAGAATGGAGGAAACTGCAGCGGGCCTATTGGCCCATATTGGGCAGTCTCGTTTACACCCAACCCCCATCGCTCATATATCCATCCAACCTGTTTGAAGCTATCCAGCGTATTCGATTTAATGATGATGTTTGGCAACTTGTTCCACTCATCCACTACTCTATTTCCAATCCAATGTTTACCTATTTCGCGCCTAAATCTAAATTTGTCTAATTTAAAACCATTGCTACGAGTTCGCTCCTGGTTGGATAGTTTGAGTACCTTTGTTAAATCGCCTTTGTTTAGGCCCTGACTTCCATTTATACACCTCGATCATATCGCCCCTCACTCTACGTCTCTCGAGGAAGTGTAAATTAAGATGCTTTAATCCAAATCAAGTCGTCATGGTGGTGGTGGTAGTAGTAATAGTTATGGTAGTAGTAACAGTAGTAATAGTAGTGGTAATAGTGGTAGTAGTAGTGGTAGGAAGAAGGTTAAGTGTACGCTCGCTATGTCACGGGGCTGGCAAGCGTAGTGAAGCGGCCCGACCTTGAATAAACCCTCTCTCTCCTTCCCTCCCTCTCACTCATGTTCACTGAGAAAGAGTGAGAGAGGTTCTAGTATTCCCCCCCCCCCCCACACACACACATACCCCCCTTACCCTCCCCCCATGGTAGATCAATAAAACAAACCCCCCTTTTAAACCCCCTCTTCTTCCCCCCACATCAACAAACCTCACTAAGGTAAGGGAGGGTAGGGTACTCACCAAACATCCTGACAGCAGCATCCACCACCAGGGAATGATCCAAGAGAGGAGCTGTGTTGGCTTCATCTCAACGCTACACTGCCAGACACTAAGGCAAACATGGGAGCAACAGTCACAACCTGCACCCCACCGTATCCCATGTCACACTGGCTGGCTGGGTGGGCTCTCTGGCTGGCTGGCCGCCCTCTCAACACACACACACACACATGCGGGCCAGGCCAAGTATTCACCCCGTAGTTGCCAGATGCCCATTTTCTGGCTTTCCCTGCCCACCCACTCACTCACTCACTCACCCATCCACCCACTCACCCACCCACTCACTCACTCACCCATCCACCCACTCACCCACCCACCCACTCACTCACTCACCCATCCACCCACTCACTCACCCACCCACTCACTCACCCACCCACCCACTCACTCACCCACCCACTCACTCAATCACCCACCCACCCACTCACTCACCCAGCCTTTTATAGATAAACAAACAGGTTTGCAAACAATGAACATAGTACTGATATACAAACAATGGTAAACTGTTAGTCGGTGACCTGAACAGTAGTTACCAAGCTTCTTTCAACCATCCTCTAACCTAACCTAATCCCTGCAGCAGGTAGCGTTAGGGTGTTTATATCATCAGGTGAAACAAGGTGAGGGGCTAATCTTCAGGTGATTCCTCAAACATTGTCTCAATTTAACGTCACGTGTCGGTGTGTTACGTCAGGGAGAAGCGTGACAGTACCTCATGCGTCACCATCCGTCACCACTCGTCACGGTGAGAGAGCGTCACACACACACACACACACACACCTTCATCTGCCGTCACGAAAGAATATTGTTAAAATGTGTTAAAATAAAAACATTAGCAGCCAACCACCTTATTTAACATGAGGATCAAAGTCATGCAAACGCGACCTGGGGTTTAGGTTAGGTTAGCGCTAGGGTGGTTAGGTTAGGTTAGGTTAGGTTAGCGCTAGGGTGGTTAATCTTTAGGTGAAATAAACTGTGTTATGTATTCTTCAGGTGACTCATAATAACATTCATTTACTCTCTAATATTAATGGTCACTGAAGCTAAGTGTCTCCATCTTGTTGTAAAAATAAACACAAACTTATACAACTATTGAGCAAGACGAGCCAGTTAAAGGGATCTGGGGGAAATTCACTCGAGAAAAATATAAACTGGCAACTAGTTCCTGGGGTGTTGCCACCTACTTGAGACAAACGTGATTATGCAAACCGGAAAATATAATAGAGAGAAATGGTTTGATCAGTATTACACAGACGAGGTGGGAGTGTGTACGTATTAATCCCACGGACGAACTATTTGAACGCATTTACAAATCATTAACGTACATGTGTATGGAATCATTTTCCATCTTAATTAAGTGTACACTGAATACATACGCACATAACAATACCCTTTTGTTACACGCACACACACGGCATATATACAAGATAATCTTTACCCATGTACGTGTATGTGGGAGTATGTACGTAAGATCAGAGAAAACAAGTACACATGTACACGAGTCATGTGCGTGTTAGCAAGGTTTTATGACGAAGAATATCATTGTCAAGGTCAACCAACTGCTGACGGGGTAGTTACTGCCTCCTGTTGTACACACATACACAGATCCTCACACAGAGAGAAGTAAGAAAAGTGACAGAAACAAAGACAGACAACAGAGACAGACAGACAGATAGACAGAGACAAAGACAGACAGACAGACAGAGACAAAGACAGACAACACAGACAGACAGACAGATAGACAGAGACGAAGACAGACAACACAGACAGACAACAGAGACAGACAGACAGATAGACAGAGACAAAGACAGACAGAGACAAAGACAGACAACACAGACAACAGAGACAGACAGACAGATAGACAGAGACAAAGACAGACAACACAGACAGAGACAAAGACAGACAACAGAGACAGACAGACAGATAGACAGAGACAAAGACAGACAACACAGACAGAGACAAAGACAAACAACAGAGACAGACAGACAGGCGCCACATCCAGATATAAAACTCATAATAAATAACAACAACAGACATCTTAAACACACTTCAGGTTAAGATCCAATTCCTTATAATTACTGAACCATAAAACAGAGGCTATCAGGGCAGTGTGGCTTAGGCTAGCTTAGGTTAGGTTAGGTTAAGTCAGGTTAGCTTAGGTTAGGTTAGGTTAAGTCAAGTTAGGTTAGGTTAGGTTAGGTTAAGTCAAGTTAGGTTAGGTTAGGTTACTGTTGTTTTAGAAGGCCACTTAAGTCATGACAGATTACCACTTAGGACATGATGGATGGCCACTTAGGAGGAGATCGCCAGAGAATCCCCCCCCCCCCCCAACACACACACAATCCCTCCCTCAATATTGACCATAACCTGACCCCGGGCTGTCTGTCCTCTCAACTGATGGAAGAATTAAAAGATGGCAAATATTCCTGTTGACAAGAGGAGATACTGTGTGTGTGTGTGTGTGTGTGTGTGTGTGTGTGTGTGTGTGTGTGTGTGTGTGTGTGTGTGTGTGTGTTTTACCTTATGGGACAAACCAATCAAAATCAGGAAGTTACATCATTATGGAATCAATAAACCAATCACGTTTAAACTATTATTAGCTCACCTATTAATCGACCAATAAACACCTCCGCAAATGGAAACCCCCTAATTACATCACAAACCCATTACGTCATCAACTTACCGACCAATAGAGAGAGAGAAGAGACAGACAGTACAACAGATATAGACAGACAGACAGACACATTAAATATAACCCCTAACCATGAACTATAATTTACCAGCAATAAATATATCATAACACTGTATTGCTCCTTTCATAAAACTGTCCAGGAATAAATGTACTTTTTTGGACACCTTTGTGAGAATATTTCTGGCCTGCGTGTACCCTTGTTCGCTGCTGTGTGTGTGAGTGTGTGTGTGTGTGTGTGTGTGTGTGTGTGTGTGTGTGTGTGTCCAATCACCCACAACTCACCCTAAATGCCACACAACGTAAACACCAACAAAAAATGCTAAAGAGGGCATGCAAGATTATTCTCTCCCCTTCCTGCTCCACATATCAAGAAGTGCTCAACACACTGACCCTCTCGGCTCTTTCTGACCATCACCACGACCTCATCTGCAAATTTGGTGATAGGCTTCTGCACCATCCTCGACACCGGCTCCTACTTACACCCAAGATCCCTCGTCCGCGAAATGCTTTTCGACACCACAACTGCATCCAGCTCATACGAGGACGTACTGATCGCTATAAGAACAGCCCAGTCCCAACCATTGTAAAAATTATCAGCAACTTGTAATCAACCAGCCAATCTTACTTATGTTACTTATATATTACTTGTCAATAAACTGTTTATTATTATTATTATTATTATTATTATTATTATTATCATTATTATTATTATTATTATTATTATTATTATTATTATTATTATTATTGCAGTCCCAATCAATACATAAGATTAGACTTAACCTAACCTAACTCACCCAATCAACCTCACTCATCCACAACTCATCCAATCCAGAATCAATTTTCAGGATTGGCTTCACAAAAAACCAGCATCCTAAAATGGGCCAAAATTTACAGCTGATCGGGGGAAAATTGCAGACCAATCTTATCCACCTAACTGAAACTCTCTCTCTCTCTCTCTCTCTCTCTCTCTCTCTCTCTCTCTCTCTCTCTCTCATCGTGTTCTTGGGAGATGGAAATGACGAAAAGAGAATGACAGAAGAGGTAGTGGGGAAGAGATAGGCAGACAGACCCAGAGACACACACTATATAAAATAACCTAAAAAAACCACTACAGAAAATAAACAAAAACAACCACACAAACATAAACAACATACAACAAACAACACAAGCAAACAACAAACAACATACCTGGGTCAAGCAACGAATGAGCACACCCTAATTACTACTACTATTCACACACACACACACACACGGTCGTCTTGTTCATAATAACTGGTAGAGGTGAGAGGTCAAGTCTTGTAAAGGTCAACTGGGGTTAGTATGATTAACTTTTAGAGGTCAAAGGTGATGTAGATCTGAGTGAGGAAGGTAATGTTCTATACAGTAATATAGAGGTTTGTGTGTTATATAATGGTGGTTAGGTTAGGTTAAGGTCTTTTTATCGTTGTTTATTCTTCTGTCTGTCTATCTCTCTATTACATAACTGTACTAGATGTCCAACAATAATCTCTTATCCAGAATCTTGTCTAACCTAACCTAACCTAACCTCCCCCCCCTCCCCACACACTATTCTAAAAGAGACACATTATCTCTCCCACCAAGTCTCTCTACAAATCCTGTCCTTTTAAAACAATTTGTTATTCTTCTTCGTGTAACTTCTAAACTCGTGTAGCTAAAGGTCAGTACCCAGCTCACCTTCCTCTATTAAATGTTACCGAGAATTGTGAAATATTTGGGGTTCCTGTGTTGACGCCGACGCTTAACTATTCTACACCTGAGTTGATTTAAGTGATTTTCCGGGAAGAGTCACAGAAAGTTGTGTATGAGAGAGAGAGAGAGAGTGTGTGTGTGTGTGTGTGTCACCACTTGTCCACTATGTCTCACCTCGCCTCTCCTTGCCTCTCCTCCAGCTCTCACCTCCTTTCACCTGGACCAGCATAAGCAATATATTACTCCCCCCAACATTCATACATATTCATCTTCTCATATTGAAAGACTTTATCCCGGGTTGGCTCAGTCAATCTCCAGAGCTCACGGCTTCGAATCCTCTGCTTCAGAAAGATTCGGACGGCTGTGGGGGTTCTACTGTCTGTCTCTATGTCAGAGTTCGATTTCCTCAGGCTCACGTACTGTACATTCAAGAGACAGCCCTGGAGGTTCGAATTCATATTTTACAATTTGAAGGATCGGGTTTGCTTATTTTACTTGAGGGTTCGATATAATGATAGTCGAGGTATCACAGGTTCGAGTCCCCGGTTTTAAGGATTCGTTGTAATACAGATCCTGATCGTTGTAAACACACCGCAGAGGTTCATTACTCAACGTTATAAGACAAGGTTCACTTCTACGCATTGTAATTAGCCAAGAAGCAACCGAGATAGCGAGGGGTTCATTCCCAGCGTGAGACAAGGTTCAACCCACTGGTCTAATGAGACTTAGAATCTCTAATTTACATTAATTCCTGTGCACATTTTGTGAGCTTCAACTGATGGTATGTCGTGGCAGTCATGATGCTTGTGTCAATGTCTTGTGCTTGTATTACTGTCTTTAAGTTATGCTTGAAGTCATTGCTTGTGTTATTCTTGAAGGGTCTTGTGGTTGTGGTTGTGTTTATCGTCAAGGGTCTGGTGCTCGTCAATATTAACGCAGGGTGAGGATCAGCCAGTATCACGCCAGCCAGCCATAACACCCACTCTTCATGCTCTCTCATCCAATTATCTTAATACGGAAAATTATCAAACCTTACTCCTGCTTAAACACACACACACACACACACATACATATATACAGTATACTTCAAGAAATACACCATACACCCTCAGTAACAACAATACACCATACACCTTTTCATACACCTTCCTAAAAGAGGTCAGGTGGTGGCAGCAAAGGTCACGGGGTCAGGTCAGACTGAGGGTAAGGATATGAATGAATGAACAGATTTGTACGATACGCTGCCTCTTGTGTGTGTGTGTGTGTGTGTGTGTGTGACTCTGTAAAGAGGTTCTGTACGCATGTATGTATAGTGTATGTCTGTGAAAATATGTATACAGATTTAGTGGTGATAATTAGGTAACTTGTGGCGAGACTTGACCAACGCGTCTTCACAACACCTGATACCTCAGTGTATATCACGAGAAATGGTCCACCAAAGACGCCTCTTACCCGATTGTGTTGTGGCATCTCACCCTCGTTACCCTTTTGTTCGATAACTTCAAAGGCTATAAATATTACCTTAGTAAACAAACAGAAAACAAAATATTAATAGCAATTACTAAAGTAATGTTTATGACAACCAGTTAAATACCATTTATGTAGACCTCGCCTACACACACCCACGCCTCTCATGTTATGCCCACCACCACAGTTTAGGATAGACTGTACTGTTCAGGTTTAATATTATTTTACAGTCCACAGTTTCCAGAGCCATTTTCCCACGATCACAATCATTTTCCCACGCTCTCCTGAATTTTCCTACGGCTACAACTATTATCCCACGTCCTACTAAACTTTCCCACGGTCATAACAACTGCCCCCCCCGCCTCCCTATCAGAATTCTAATTCCACTAGCGTCCTCTCTCTCTCTCTCTCTCTCTCTCTCTCTCTCTCTCAGAGCCGGATGTTACCGTGACATCAATTTCATAGCAGCGAAACAGACTCCGCTAGACAACGGAGGGGAAGAAGGGGAGGATGCTGAGGGAACCTGAGGAAAGCTGAGAGGAAACTAGGGTAACTCAGAGGAAGCTGAGGATAACTGAAGGAACTGGGGATCTGAAGAAAACTGAGACAAAACAGAGGGGGGGGGGGGGGCAACTGTGGTGAGGTGAGGGAACCCGACCTGGTGCGGGACTCAAGAGAGCAACTCGTGGGACACTCTGAGGGAAGGAGCGACCCCGTGGAGAAGGCCCTGACGAAGGTAAGGCTTATTATCACCACCATCATCATCATCATTATCATCATTATTATTATTATTAAAATTATTATTATTATTATTACTATTGTTATTATTATTATTATTATTATTATCATTATTAAAATTATTATTATTATTGTTATTATTATTATTATTATTATTATCATTATTATTATTATTATTATTATTATTATTATTATTATCATTATTATTATTATTATTATTATCATTATTAAAATTATTATTATTATTATTATTATTATTATTATCATTATTATTATTATTATTATTATTATTATTATTATTATTAAGATTATTATTATTAAAATTATTATTATTATTATTATTATTATTATTACTATTGTTATTATTATTATTATTATTATTATTATTATTATTATTATTATTATTTTTATTATTATCATTATTATCATTATTTTTAAAATTATTATTATTATAATTGTTATTATTATTATTATTAAAATTATTATTATTATTATTACTACTGTTATTATCAGTATTAGTATTATTATTATTATTAGTAGTAGTAGTAGTATTATCATTATCATTATTATTATTATTATTATTAAAATTATTATTATTATTACTATTGTTATTATTATTATTATTATTATTATTATTATTTTTATTATCATTATTATTATCATTATTATCATTATTATCATTATTATCATTATTATTATTATTATTAGTGTTGTTGTTGATGGTATTATTTTTTGTATTACTACGGATATTTATTGCTTCATATTTTTTTTATGTAGTGCACGCGAGGGGGGGGGGGTGGCAGATACGAGAGGGGGGAGGGGTCAGGGACACGAGGGGTCAGGTAAACAGGGCGGGAGGGGTCATATAAACAGCACACGGTAAGGTTAACTGTGTCTGTTTATGATGTCAACACCAAAATATTTCCCTTCACCTTCTCTCATAAACACTTTTCCTCTTAAAGAGACCAAACACAACAGTCAGCGTGAGGCAGTAACCCTCTGTGAACACACACACACACACACACACACACACACACATTCTCTCCCCCTCCTACTCCACATATCAAGAAGCGCTCAACACACTGACCCTTTCGACTCTCACTGACCATCACCACGACCTCATCTGCAAATTTGGTAAGAAGCTTCTACACCATCCCCGACACCGGCTCCTACTACCACCTGAGATCCCTTGTCCGAGAATTGCTGTTCGACACCACAACCGCATCCAGCCCATACGTGCACGAACTGATCGCTATAAGAACAGCCCAGTCCCAACCATTGTAAAAATTATCAACAACTTGTAATACTGTAACACTGTCACTATGTTGAAATGAACTGTAGTTTGAGCTTTTCCCCATCTAAGTTATTATATGTCTTATTTGTGTCACTTATGTTACTTGTATATTATTTGTAATTCGTAACCCATTCCCCAAATATGTAACTGTATATTTTCAGCCTTCTGGCTGCCAAGCTCCTTCAATAAACCGTTAATTATTATTATTATTATTCACACACACACACACACACAGCCAGGTCAACTGTTGAGTTGGCCCATACCAACCCCCTCCCCTGAACCCTCCTCCCCACCGGAATATCAACAAGTTCTCGCCAGAAGTTACAATTTCATTTAGGAAAGGAATGGAACCAGTGTTAAACAGAGGTGAACAGTGGTGAACAGTGCTTAAGTCAGTGAGAACAACTCAACAGTAACAGTGGTACCCAAGTTGACCTTCACACAGTGAGGTCCCAGGTACCCAGTGATAACGGCCCGACCCAACAACCAGCGATGTGTTAATCCGTCTACGATAGGAAGGCCTGGGACCACACCTCACTCATAGAACACCGTCTGTGAGGGAACTACTACACCACGTGAGGCCCCTCAAAACACCATCTGTGAGGGAATTACTACACCACGTGAGGCCCCTCATAACACCATCTGTGAGGGAATTACTACACCACGTGAGGCCCCTCATAACACCATCTGTGAGGGAATTACTACACCACGTGAGGCCCCTCATAACACCATCTGTGAGGGAATTACTACACCACGTGAGGCCCCTCATAACACCATCTGTGAGGGAATTACTACACCACGTGAGGCCCCTCATAACACCATCTGTGAGGGAATTACTACACCACGTGAGGCCCCGCATAACACCATCTGTGAGGGAATTACTACACCACGTGAGGCCCCTCATAACACCATCTGTGAGGGAATTACTACACCACGTGAGGCCCCTCATAACACCATCTGTGAGGGAACTACTACACCACGTGAGGTCCCTCCTAACACCATCTGGGAGGGAGTTACTACACTACGAGTTTGCTGTTCAACACCCACATTAATCTGTATGTTCACTGTATGTTCCTTCACCTTTCTCTAATGAAGGCTTTTGTTAAACCACCAATGTATGTAGTAAGTCATTTATGTCCAATGTATATTTTCAGCCTTCGGGCTGCAGAACTTTTTCAATAAACCGTTAATTATTATTATTATTATTATTATACACACACACACACACACAACACACACACACACACACATACACACACACACAAAAAAAAAACTTCCTACACTCTCATGGAAATTCCTGAGGCGGCAAGTGGTCTCCTCTGCTCTCCTTGTCCTCCCCACGGCCACAACTCTCGTCCATCTTCCCACAAACACCAATATTCTCCCACGCCCTGTATTAAGTATACCCAAGGACACTATAATAATCCCACGCTTTCCTTCATCTTCCCACGCCACCCTGAACCTTCCCTACAGCTACAGGACCCGTCTCCCACACTACCCTACAGGTGCCTCCCACTGCAGGTGCCTCACAGGTCAACGTTGTGGAATGATCAGATGAGCAGCTAAGACTCGCTTAAACCCCCAACCTCCTCCTCATCCTTCTACCCCCCCTCCCTCCCTCTCTACCTCTGGCTCTACCTGAAGGAGAGATGAGAAAACTGGGGAGTGAGACCCAGCGGTAAATTAAACCTTCACCATAAAACACTTCATTAATAACAAACTAATGAACAAATGATTAATATACCTTCAAATAACTAGTACCACACACACACACACACACACACACACACACACACACGGACAAATCACCAAGAAACACAAAATAAAGGTCAAACTAACTCTATTGAAACATAACCAACAACAGCAACAATAACAACAGCTCGTTAGCCTTAATACAAGTGACACCATAACATAAACGACCAACAAGACACACGTTTACAGGCGACACCAAAACACTGTGACCTTATCAAAGACTAACTTGATCTAACTGCCTTCATTATCGCCCGTGTATAGCTTAATGCCAGCTGCATCAAAGCTTTGTCGAGCCTTTTGATATATTCTTGGTAGATGTGTGTGTGTGTGGAAGGGGGGGGTGTATGTGTGTGTGGAAGGGGGGGTGTATGTGTGTGTGGGAGGGGGGTGTATGTGTGTGTGGGAGGGGGTGTATGTGTGTGTGTGGGAGGGGGTGTATGTGTGTGTGTGGGAGGGGTGTATGTGTGTGTGGGAGGGGGTGTATGTGTGTGTGTGTGGGAGGGGGGTGTATGTGTGTGTGTGGGAGGGGGGTGTATGTGTGTGTGGAAGGGGGGTGTATGTGTGTGTGTGGAAGGGGGGTGTATGTGTGTGTGTGTGGGAGGAGGTGTATGTGTGTGTGGGAGGGGGGTGTATGTGTGTGTGTGTGGGAGGAGGTGTATGTTTGTGTGGAAGGGGGGTGTATGTGTGTGTGTGGAAGGGGGGTGTATGTGTGTGTGGGAGGGGGGTGTATGTGTGTGTGTGCGTGGGAGGGGGTGTATGTGTGTGTGGGGGGGTGGGGTGTATGTGTGTGTGGGAGGGGGGTGTATGTGTGTGTGGGAGGGGGTGTATGTGTGTGTGGGAGCGGGTGTATGTGTATGTGGGAGGGGGGTGTATGTGTGTGTGGGAGGGGGTGTTTGTGTGTGTGTGGGAGGGGGTATATGTGTGTGTGGGAGGGGGGTGTATGTGTGTGTGGGAGGGGGTGTATGTGTGTGTGTGGGACGGGATGAATGTGTGTGTGGGAGGGGATGAATGTGTGTGTGGGATGGGGGTGTATGTGTGTGTGGGAGGGGGTGTGTGTGTGTGTGTGTGGGAGGGGTGTATGTGTGTGTGGGAGGGGGGTGTATGTGTGTGTGGGAGGGGGTGTATGTGTGTGTGGGAGGGGATGAATGTATGTGTGGGAGGGGGGTGTATGTGTGTGTGGGAGGGGGGTGTATGTGTGTGTGTGGGAGAGGGTTTATGTGTGTGTGGGAGGGGGGTGTATGTGTGTGTGGGAGGGGGTGTATGTGTTTGTGTGGGAGGGGGTGTATGTGTGTGTGGGAGGGGGTGTATGTGTGTGTGTGGGAGGGGGGTGTATGTGTGTGTGTGGGAGGGGGATGTATGTGTGTGTGTGTGGGAGGGGATGAATGTGTGTGTGGGAGGGGGTGTATGTGTGTGTGTGGGAGGGGGTGTATGTGTGTGTGGGAGGGGGGTGTATGTGTGTGTGTGGGAGGGGGTGTATGTGTGTGTGTGGGAGGGGATGAATGTGTGTGTGGGAGGGGGGTGTATGTGTGTGTGTGGGAGGGGGTGTATGTGTGTGTGAGAGGGGATGAATGTGTGTGTGGGAGGGGGGTGTATGTGTGTGCGTAGGAGGGGGGTGAATGTGTGTGTGTGGGAGGGGATGAATGTGTGTGTGGGAGGGGGTGTATGTGTGTGTGTGTGGGAGGAGGGTGTATGTGTGTGTGTGGGAGGGGGAGTATGTGTGTGTGGGAGGGGATGAATGTGTGTGTGAGAGGGGGGTGTATGTGTGTGTGTGGGAGGGGGTGTATGTGTGTGTGGGAGGGGATGAATGTGTGTGTGGGAGGGGGGTGTATGTGTGTGTGTGGGAGGGGGTGTATGTGTGTGTGAGAGGGGGTGTGTGTGTGTGTGTGGGAGATGAATGTGTGTGTGGGAGGGGGTGTATGTGTGTGTGTGGGAGGGGATGAATGTGTGTGTGGGAGGGGGTGTATGTGTGTGCGTAGGAGGGGGGTGTATGTGTGTGTGTGTGGGAGGGGATGAATGTGTATGTGGGAGGGAGGTGTATGTGTGTGTGTGGGAGGGGGCTGTATGTGTGTGTGTGGGAGGGGGTGTATGTGTGTGTGGGAGGGGATGAATGTGTGTGTGGGAGGGGGTGTATGTTGTGTGTGGGAGGGGGTGTATGTGTGTGTGTGGGAGATGAATGTGTGTGTGGGAGGGGGGTGTATGTGTGTGTGGGAGGGGGTGTATGTGTGTGTGGGAGGGGGTGTATGTTGTGTGTGGGAGGGGGTGTATGTGTGTGTGTGTGGGAGATGAATGTGTGTGTGGGAGGGGGGTGTATGTGTGTGTGGGAGTGGGTGTATGTGTGTGTGGGAGGGGGTGTATGTGTGTGTGTGGGAGATGAATGTGTGTGTGGGAGGGGGTGTATGTGTGTGTGGAAGGGGGTGTATGTGTGTGTGGGAGGGGATGAATGTGTGTGTGGGAGGGGTGTGTGTGTGTGTGTGTGTGTGTGTGTGGGAGGGGGTGTATGTGTGTGTGGGAGGGGGTGTATGTGTGTGTGTGGGAGGGGGGTGAATTGAATGTGTGTGTGGGAGGGGGTGTATGTGTGTGTGGGGGTGTATGTGTGTGTGGGGATGAATGTGTGTGTGGGAGGGGGTGTATGTGTGTGTGGGAGGGGG